>JAQIWN010001124.1:0-23008 GCA_034699025.1 Entomobrya cf. arborea Gr-Col-00668
ATACTTATGTTTTTGATGTATAGATTTCTATATTTATTCAAATAAATTAAAATTGAAAACTACTTTTTCCATTAACCTTTTCTGTTTGCTAATTTTCCAAGTTCATTGAGAAGAGGAGGACATTGAATATCTTTTTTATATTGAACGCAAAAAATGTTTCTTCATTTTTGAATCCTTTGCACATTTAAGAAATAACGAGCTACGTTATTATGAGCACTCTATCATCTGGTAACACAGTAAACAAAATCTGACAACAAATATGCCGATAAAACGATATATGATTTCAATTTTGAAAGCAACGACTCAACTTAAAGTGTCTGCAGGAAAGTTAACTGAAACAGTGAATAACTCGAAATGCAAGATAACAAAAATAAAAGGCAATTCTGCATCCACTCATTCGAACAACTATCATTATTATTATGATATACATATTTTTAGGTATTTGTACTCATTACGAATAAGGGTTTGTGCTTACTGGGGCTTGTTTAATTTTATAAAATGGGATTTTTAATTTAATAGCGACAGCATTGCGGCTGCACTTCATTGATTTGTAAAATTACAAGCTATTTCAATCTCAATTTGTGATAGTGATGGCAAATATGATATGATAATGAGTATTCCACACGTGTCACATTTTGGTTGAATTGATAATATAGTCTGCAGTATGCAGTAATTTTGTTGCCTTTGTTGTTTTAGAATGTTGCGAATAAGCGATTAGAAAAAGAGCGTGGTGCACAAAAACAAGAGTTCGCTATCAAAACTTTCTCTAAAAAAACACAAACAAAGCCTCAAACAATATGGTTTTTAATGCACTCAAGTACTGATAGAATTGTCAGCACTTCGTCAAAAAAAAATTAAATGCTATTCTACATTGTGACGACACAACCCCCACAACGCACATACCCATGCTTTAAACTCTAGCAAAAGATTGGAAAGTCTATTTGATCTGCAAATTATTTCGTATTCGCAATTAATTTTATTATTGCCAAAGTATACATTTGCAAAAGCACAAACGACTGAAGTCAACTGACTTGCTTTTGATGTTAAAAACAACAGGCTTTTGTGTTACTTTTACTTGTCATTTTGATATGAATTACATATATCCTTATTCTGCGCTTTGATCTGCATATGCTGCAATAATTGTTTAATCATTGATTGAGTAAACAGGTGATGCAAACTTGTGAAGACGTCACATTTTGAGTAGGACGTATTATGAAAGGAAAACATGTACCTATTGGCTGATTTCTTACCGTTGCTAATAATATTGCTTGAATTTTTAAAATATGGGGAAAGGAAAGAAGATGATTCATGTAAGTTGCAAGTAAAATTTAATCACTATGTGTGCGAACGCATCTTACTTAATTTAAAGTTGCGATCGACAGTCACATTGTTTTAAGGAGTAGGTTTTCATATGATCGCACAATAACTTAACAAATAAATATTGCCCTGATACATATGTCACTTTCACAACGGAACAAGCTGAATTTTTTGATACGCTTAAACGAATTCGGGATTGCATATTTTCAATTATACTACAACTATGGCATTTTATTTTCAAATGTGAAAGTAATGATGCACCTAGTTGTTCTGTTAATTATCAAAAGTCGATAAATATAAAAACTCGTCAATTATGCAAATTTATTTTGAATATGGATGTCTTTAATGAACTAAAGAATAGTTTGCAAATGGTGGTATGCTATCTTACTGAAATTGTAGGAACTAGCTTATTCCTGATGTAAACTTTGACGCAGGGAAGTTCATAACACGATAATAAGTGAGCATGAAAACTTAATAGAAATAATAACTGTTCTACTCTTTTGAAAGAAATATTTCTTTGCAGTGAACCTAATATTGCTGTCGTCTATTGACTTGATACTGATATATTTTAAAAGTTTAAGCATACAAAATTGTATATTCCTTTAAAAAAATAATTGAAACATATGAAAGATTCTCCTATTGAAAGGAAGTTTTCTAATTTTCTTTACATTCGGATTGTAAAGGAGTACACTATCATCAAATTCAATATGTGATGGGCAATATGACAACTTGATGTGATTTTCCCCCACTGGATTGAGTAAAATTTATTGTTAAATGCAGCAACGAAAAGATTTCTTCTTCAGTATAACATTCTTTAGACAATTTCACGAAATAGACTTGTGTGTCATGATGTTGTGAGTGTACATTATAGTCGATGAGTTTCAGATTTCCACTTAACCCCACAAACCATTACTGGCGATTTCATGTCAGTAATAATGGTTGTTTATTGTTGATATTAGCAGTAGAGAGAGGTTTTGTATTTTTTCAAAAAATAAAATAAAAATCTGGCCGGATCGGAGTCACGGAGATTTATGCGGAAGCTCATTGTTAAAAGAGGAAGTGGAAACGAGTGCAAAGCTTGTGTGTTATATAGAAATTCATTACATACATATTTTGTTTTTGTGGGTACGAGTAAGGAGAAAACAATACATAAAGGAACATTCTGCAATGTAATCCGTTGCACTCATTCAATCCAAAGTATACATAGTACATATATATGATATACTAGTCGGCAATATGTGAGTAAACACCGTTGATAGTAGTTGATGACGATGACGAAGCTATTGTAATGTCATGCCAGAAACTGCAAAAAATCATGGCAAACGGCCGATGTTTCGTTTACTTAAACATGAATAGTTTATTACTCTTTTGTTGTTGCGTACTAACGCAAAAAGATAATACCAGTAGCAAAATTTGACTGCGTTGCCATTTTATCGGCTGGGATGGATGTCGAGGGATCAGGATGTTGTACAATTTCAATTCGGGTTTCCCACAAGGTATTTACTATCAATGCAGAATTTTTTCCTGAAAGCTTGCTCTGTTGGTATGTTGAGCAAAGCTGATCTGGTTAGTTTATGAAGAAAAAAACCGTTCACGTGAAAAAACAATAGCAGTTAATGACAAAAATATTTATTGCCAGGCTCAGTACAAGATAGATATTGATTCGGATTACAATAGAAAGCACGAAACAACGAAACAAGCATGTTGCATGTAAAGTGTATACATAGGTATACAACATCTTGCAGCATTGCATACGCACTCTACTAATGACAAACGCGGTGTTGCGAATAACATGTATTTTTTGGAACAAGAAAAGTATTTTACATGTCTTTGTGAAAAAATCGTATTACCGTGGGATCGTCTTGCTCTCAAAGAAAAAACATTGACATCACATTACCATTATTTCATGTGTTTATTTTGAAAAATCTTGAAACAGCGGAAGTCCAAAGGCTACCGAATAGTACTGTAATTACTTGACACGTCCGTTTGTCTAATGTTATGTATAGTATAAGAAAGAAGAAAGTACCTGGGTGGCTTTCAAACCTTGTAAACTTGTACAACCGAGCGTTAAAAAACAGTTTGATATGCTTGCATAGAAACTAACTTTATTAATTTAGTCCAGTTCTTAACGTAAAATTAGTACTTATAAGTATTTATACATATAAGTTTAACAGTAAATGCAGTTGCTATGATATTATTAGTTATACTACTATAGTACTATTTTGTGCTTTTAAGAATGAGTTGCTACAAGGCAGTGTAAATGTATTTTCTTGTGTGAAAATAATATAAAATGTGGTTTCCGTAGAGTCTTTCCTTTCGCTTCTTATTCAGAGTACAGTTCTGGATCTGGAATATTTCTCTTTGCTGGTCACATCAAAAGTATATAATATTATATGCTACGTCTAGAAACAAACTAACTTTTGTATTGCTTCTCTCTGGCTTTTACTTACAAAACAAGCACATAGCAAAACAAGGAGAATCCCATAGTATGCAGTATATGTAGTATGTCTACAATTGAAACATTTAAATGATATGCTACAATAAGTTGCCAACTGCTATATATTAAAATGGTAAATGAGTGTAACTTTTTTCATTTTAATGATTGCAATTGCATGTTGTACCAGCTGCTTTCTTTAATTGCAGGTTTCAATTTAACGAACAACATCAGCTGCTGAAATGGTTATATCTTGTAGTGTTTCTTTTTTACTGTGACTTTCTAATTATGTTTATAAAAACAAATACAACCCAACACTAAAAAGTGAGCCTACATATGAACAACAACACCAATTTCATTGATCCGTCGAAATGTGAAAGGAAGTTTTTTTGCTAAATTTTATTTTTCTACGGCCTGAATCCGTTGAAAAAAAAATTGCGAGAGATGTTGGGTTGACTAAAAAGTCCTATACTACCGAAATAGTCAGAACTTTCGAAATTCCTACGCTGCTCAGTGCTCACCCCAATAATATTGCTAGTCTTGGGTCTGGGTACCAACCAATGCAATACACACTGCTATATTACCCGTCTACTTTTTGCAACGGCTGTTGCTGGTTGTTAAATTACATCCACATCTGCATTAAATCATTATAACCAGTTACAGTATTTTTGATTTCACTTCACCAAAGATTTTATGTCACTTCACAAAAACTTGAGAATGGCCTAGTTGCTAGTTCTGACCATTTTTGCTGACTTGATTGATTCTGACACGCACTGTCAGCAAACAACTTAGGCATGATATTATTTGGAAGTACGAACAGGGCCATTGCATTGCAAAAACTGAAATTAGAAAAGACATTACAACACAACAACGCCAGCCTTCAAACTTTCCATTAATTTTTTACAAGTAATTAAATCTTATGAAGTTTCTAGTTATAAAATTTTACATTTGCAATCCAAAAATATGTAGGATCCAAAGATAAGGTAAATGTCACAAGGCGACTGACACTTAATGAAAACACGAAGATTTCATTGATGCGTTTGTCAAAAGGTCAGTTTTTACGCTTCAAACAACCTAAATAAAATCACTTTCATAGCTCAAAATCGAAGTGTGCATGCAATAAATATTTTACTGTAAGTGACGAAACCAACTCCAAACTAAAATATCCGTCTTCGTTGCTCATTTGGACGGAGGTACGGGGCTTCTGAAAATGATTTTTTTACGTGGCACAGCCCTGTTGCAATTTTCCAATCGTAAACATCTTTTTACGTCCAATTTAATAAGTCCTTTTTTTTACTGCACTATGCATACAACGCCGTTTCGATCGTTTGGCCATCGTGAGATAAACATTTCATCATCATTAATAGCGTCGTACTGTTGTCGCTCGTCATACTTTGAACACTTAAAAAGGTGTAATATTCGCTATAATTTTATCCCCAACAAAAAGGTGCATTGAGTAACGTTGCATGTCGCCATAGCATTGTCAGCGCAGCTATAAATGTTATTGCATATTTATATCTTAAGATGGAAAGCAAGATCTCATCTTCATTAAAAACTATCTTTTTATTTTAATTTAAAACTTTTAGAACGATAGATGATTTAATTTTATTTAGCGTAAGACAGGATTAATGCATAGTTAGTTAAAATTACAGTAATGTTTCTATTACACTTTGTTCCTACATTTCAACAGTTCTTCGATGAATTTAAGCAGCAAGATTTTATTTTTACAAGTCTTCCCAAAATGGCATTTAATTTGTGTATGTACAGTAATTGCTATAGCACGCAGTTTTTATAACCCTTTGATGCGGTTCATAAAAATGCTTGTTTTAATGGAAACGTAGTACTTTTGTGTACATTTTCATGCATGTTTTTTGTATTCATCAAAATGACACCCATAACAAATTTTCTGTTCACACAAAGAAAACGTTTCTGAGAAATTTCGTGCAAGAGTTATTTTGGTAATTTGTTATCTTTGAATGGAATAGAGTAACAGCAATATAATTAGAAAATCTTCTGGTACAAAATTACAAATACGTGTATGGCTATCGTCGTGTATATGGACCAGATTCATATTATTTGGTGGAGAAGTGGGAGTAACGTAGTAAACGTAATATGGATGAAGTAAGAGGTGTAATACGCAATCAGTTTTAAATATAGAAACAAAAGAAGCGACAATCCACGTCTCAGTCAATGAATTATTGGCTGATGATGATGGTTAAGCTAAGCCACCTTTGTAGTAATAAAAACCACCTGCATAAAAATAATTATTTCCCATCAATTTTATTATTATGCATGCGTAACGTGATGAAATACTGCCATCATTATAATTATAAAGAACATACACACCAGCTTGTTCTTCGGAGTGTACAATTATGTCTCGTGTGCTCTACTCCGCAACTCGTTTCATATTATTAAATTATTCATAAATCACAATATTATCATCAACAGCTGCGCAGCAGGTAGTATCAGCATTATTATTGGTAATGGTGGCACTTAACTTGGTTATGATGCCTTATATATATTTTATTTCAAAACTACCTTTTTTGTAATAGCAACACTTACTCAGAGTGAGAGTAATAATCAAAGTCATAACGTATTTCATTAAAGGGTTATGTAAAACCCCTGTTTAAGTCCTCACTTCACATACATTATTTATGCATGTACAACATTACACCAACATCATCATTTTATAATGTTTCATGCAATAAACAAATCATTTAGTTTCCCTTTAGACATATTCTCTCATTCTTTGGCATTGATGACGAAGTTTACCAAACACGATATCTATCCAACTATTCATGTCAAAATCATGCAAGTAATGTGACCGAATGAATACTCTATTAACTATTAGACGTTGTTGCTTTTAAAGTTCTTCATTATCAATACTTTGTCATTCATAACATGTTATCCTCACTATTATAACACTTTATACAAATTTCGACTTAAAATTTCATTTTATCTTCCTAAAAATTAGCATCTTCTCGATAAACTGAGATCAATAAAATTCTAAACTGATATCGAAAGCCAAATTTAACACAAAAGAAAACAGATTTTATTCCTTCATTAAAAAATGAATGGGAAACAGGACCAAATCATCGTCAGCGCTGAGCGCATCCCCTACTTTATTCTCAGTTTCATTGTTTATTGGTATAATTGAGCTCCCGCAATAATAATACCAACAAGGCAAGAAAATTGATATGCTGTTGTTTGTTTGGTACTTTTGTCGTTCTCAACCATCCCACAATATATCCTACATTCATACTACATTCAAAACGGGCTATAATATGCCATACAGGTTAGCGAGAAGTAGTGCATGAGTAATAAGTCAAGTCAATATGTAACCAAGGAAGCACAGCACAGCTAGTTTTTTTTTTAAATATGAAGAAAGGAACAACAACTAGGATTTAATGCACACACAAAATGTTGTTCAAATTGCATAACGGTATTTCATTCAGATTCAACTTACGTAGCCATAATAGTAATCGTCATCATGACCGTCGCAGCAATATGTACAATGTATAATCTTTTGCAGTATACTGCCTAGCTCCACAACTCACAACGTGTAAGAACAACTAGCACAACACTTTGTTTGTGTAAAATAATCAACGAATGAATGAGAAAAGTCAGGTAGGACGCTGACGAAAACGATGATGTTGATAGGGCGAAAACCACTTAAGCCAGAAGAGAGTCTTCAACTGCTAGCTTGGCGATGACGACGACATATTTTGTTTTCGGATTTTTTAGGCAATTTAGATAAGCAAGTATTATATTACGCATAGCCTTATATAAAATGATTGCGATGAAACTAATGATTAAGTCAGAGTAGTGCATGCGTAAAAAGAGAATTTGGTACTCGTTTTTGTGCAAATGAGTATGGTTAACCATTTTATAAATTCTGCTGACTGGCTAATAATGATGATGATTACTATTGCAGCATTACGACAGACTAAAGAATAGAATGCCTTAGAAGTGGCACATCAAACAATGCTGCATCCTTTTCCCTTACATGATAATATAACGCCATAACAACATGGCAGCACCTTTATAGGACTAGTTCTAGGTTCACACATTTTACAGTGGTGATATAGAGGCACATTTAGCATAGACACAACAATGTGCAATAACAATAACAGCAGTGACGACTCTGATCTTCATCAATGATCTTCAATCTTTCTTTGTACATCCTCATGATCACTGTGACAAATATGGTTCTTGAGATAAAGCCCCCGACTGGCCACTGGCCAAAGTTGAAAATTGAAGGTGACCTAAGAAAGTATGCTACGTATGATAATTTCAATTTATGATTAATTACTTCTCTCTAAAATGCATTTATGTGTGTGACGCCACAGAATTTATAGTTATAGTGTTCTATAATTTTGGAGATGTAGAATATAAACAGACTTGTGTAAGACGGAACAACTGAACTTAATTTGTAACACATTACTTTTCTCTACTATTTTTCGCCTAGTTCTTTCCCCGTTTTTGTGTGGATGATTTCGCAACAAGGACACTTAGTTTTATTGCCATGCCTTCTTAATACAGAGCTTTTTGAATTTTTTGTGCATTTGCGGCGCAACATCATTTCATAAAACTAGAATCTTGTTAACACTACACTTAAAGATTCCATAAAAAGAAGCCGACATAAAAAGTTTAATTGCTTTAAAGCCAATATAGTAGTGCAATGCAATTCGCATACTAACGATAGAGTGCATAAATGATTTCTAATGTTAGGATAATAATATTGATGATGACGATACAAGATCGTCTTCTAAAGGAACAATTCAATCTAAACCATGTAAAGAGACGACATCGATGAGTTATTGACCAAATATGGAGAAACGTCTTAATTATAGTGTCGCTTTGAATTACCTAAGGTCAAAAAGTGTGACATAAATAAAATATGTCTATGACAAAACGAATTAGTAATTGTACAATTCAACAATGAAGATTTTCAAAACCGACTATTGGGCAATGAAAAGTGCAATTTAAGTTGGATGTTTGAAGTTGAACTTTGCCCACATAAAGTTACGAGCCGAAGTCCAATAACACAACCCATTTTCATTTACTTAGAAGCAGTACAAGTTTTATTTTTTTAATATCGAAAATTCTAATCTTGAAAATACAGTGATGATAAAAACAGAAATGTGGTGTCAAAGGTCATTGATTTTTTAATTTTTAAAAAAGTATTTGGCAGACTGCTGCAGTATAATTACAATTCTGAATTGTCTTTTTTTTGCTTGATGAAGGGTCACTAGGTCTAAGCTGTCTTGCCATATAACAAACAGTAGAACTACCTCCTTATCATTAAGATTATCATAGTCACACAAATAATGCCACAGTTTAAACTTGAATCTTTACAATTACAATAGCTAAAAACAATTTTTGTCCTTTAAAAAAATCTTTGCAGTTCATCACCAACACGGCGAATTTTAATGACGTTTCCTATCAACACTCCCATGGCGCAAATCCTAAAAGAGCAAACTGAAACAAGGTCATTTAACTTTTTTGCTCACTGCTGCTTAATCTCTTTTGTGTGTTCATCAGTTATACAGCCTAATATTGCACACTTTAATGCCTATTTACTGAGCCATAACAGCATTGCAGTTTGCAGTGAAGTTTAGGACAACTTGATTCAATTTGGGGAAAAAAGATGCAAGATTGTACGAATAGTGTTCTTGTCGAATGCATTTTTGCTTGCTCACTTGCAAAAAGCAACTATTTTTAGATGTGTTCGTCTTGTATACGCACACATGGCAATTACAATGCCACTTACATTCACAACCCCCATAAATTTAACATTTCATCTCATCAGCTCACTAAATCAACATAAAAGCATTTAGGTGACGATTACTATCATTCATGATGACTTTGATTACTGACATGCTGTAAACATAAATTCAGAAAAATATTAAAAATGACAGAATTATTTTTTTAGGTGGCATTAGGATTTAGATTGGCTATATTGCTGCATTCATTTTTGTTGATAGTGTTGGCTTTTATCTTCCTCCTTTCGCTGCTTCACTAAATCTTACTGATATGTGTTACGGTTTCATTGTAAAATAAATTTTAATAATGGGACAGGTTTAACTTACTTTAAAAACATTTAAATAGTAGGAAGTTTTAAAAAGGAATCAATTAACTACGCTGTATAATTTTACTTTTACACATGACATGATTCCTGTATTTGATGCATTTATTTATGCATGTCTCACAAATTTTGTGTGTGTATTAATTTATTTTAACTTTGAACATATACCACAAACCTTTTCCCTTGAACATTTAGTACGTAATAAAATCATCAGACTTCGAATAAAAGTTTATTTTATTTTATATCAATTGAACTTTAATTTTAAAATGAATCAACGCCAACTTATTTTTGGGCAGAAACTTAAGATGCATGCTTACCAACAAAAACAAAATTTTATCCCTTTTCAATTGAAAATAGTCCAAAAATACTTTTAATGCCTTAAAACGATAATAAAAAAATAAAAGTGCATACTTCCTAGATAAATTCAACTCGAACATGTACTTTGAGATGTTAACCATATAATTAATAGTAAGCAACGTCAGTTAAGCAGTGATCAACGATTTTGATATTGCTCCTCCCGTCCGAAATATAAAAAATTCTTTCGACAAAATTAACTACCATAGCAAAAATGGCCGGATTTTTCGGTCACACTACTCGAAAATGAAAGGGTTTACTCCCATTTAGGTAATCAGGAGACTGAAAGTCTACCAAGAAACCATATAAAACAGATTACCACTATCTAGCTATACATATTCATTCAAGAAAAATCGTCGACGACAGTAATTGCAAGTCGCGCACCATATTCAATGGAAAATAGTTTCGCAAAGCTATAAAACATTTGCACTGAACCTTTAACAACTTTTGCTCATTTTGCTACTTGTTCTTTACCCATGTTTAATTCGTTCCGTTTGTCGTATAAAGACGTACAACGCGTACACAGATGTAAAAAATAGAGATTACCACAGTAGTACAAGGACGAACGAAAAGAAAAGAGATAAACTCCTTTAAATATTTTTCTTAAGTAGGACACTTCTATGTAGGTGCTTATTTTTTCTTACAAAACGTAAAGTGCTTACGTGATTTTACTTTTATACTTAAAAATAAAATGGCAAGTGAGCTCTAAGACAAGACATGGTCCATTCATTAAAACATCGTAAACAAAAATAAAACCCAACAAATTGATGAGGACAATGCTGCATATTTCTCAAGTTTAAATTGCTACCTTGAACAAATCTTTTTCGAAGAAATAGAGAAACTTGTAAATCTAATAATATTTAATTCTGTAGAACTGAAGTTCATCAGGCACAAAATGTCTAGTGCAATAAAAATACAAGTTAACCCACATTTTTTTTCTTTGCTAGGGTAAAATAAATTTTGTTGAGACACTTCCTTTCAGAACTTTGCAGAGTTTGCATTCAAGAACACCACAGAGACGGCAACGTCAATTTCAGTGCCGGATTTATTTCTTTTCTTTGAGGAAGGTCAGTATGGTTTAGTTTTCCTTTTTTCTTAAAGGATGACGACGATGGAGATACGTACGTTAGTAATATAATACCAGGAGCGCAAATTATCACAATGCCATAACTCAAGCTGACTGTGTGCCAAATGCCGCGGCCACTGCGTTACTGCCATGGCGAATTTTTGGGATTTGTTGCTCATGAAACACAATCAAGAATTATAGTTTAAAAATAGCCTTATTAATATACATAGATGCAAATTATATGCAAAATGTACATGATTTTTTTCCTCCTGAATATTAATAAAAACCAAATGTACAAATTTATTACCACATAACATATTGTTCAAAAGAACATGAGACCGACTGTTTAGTATCTAATTCCTTACTCAATTCTTATTATTTTACCCATCACCAACATCCCGAAACCTATCATCATCAGTGTCACCAGTCACCATCCTAGTCATTGTCGTGGTCTTGTTCATGGCTATTAATCAAAAAGGACTTGCGAACTTAACAATTTTTTACAAAAGAAATTGTAACAAAAGGAGCAACAGTTACATAGTAAGTGGCAGTACTGCAGTAGCTGTCGCCTGTCAAAATTGAAATTACACAATAATGATAATTCGTTCTAGTCGGAAGACAGATAGTAGGGTAGTAAGTGCAGTCTTTAAAATTATGCCGACGCACAAAACATTCAATATGCTATGCTTTCTGGTTTGCATGCATGTCACTTTTCTGTCGTATCTGCCTGTTACGTTTTATTACTACAGTGGCATGGCATAACCACAAGCACAAGTAGTGAACCCTGTGTATCAATTGACGGGTAATACATATAGTTTTTCACTGATTGCCAGCTCCGATCTAGAAACGTTAATAATAAGACACATCTTACGAGTCGATCCCTCGATTACACAATATATTGTGCATTCTGTGTTCCAAAGTTTTTTATTTTTGCTCTTAATCTTGCACACGCTATTTGTAGGCAGTGAAAAAATCTTTACAGTCAACAGTTACAAGCATTTAATGAGATTTTGTAGCAACTAAGCAAAATTGAATGATTTAAAGAATGTAATAAAATGTAACTTAAGTGATTTACTAACATAACGTAAGTTCATACAAACAATGCAGAGTACAGCAGCACTTTTTCGAATTTATTTTAATACCAAAACAAACGCTTCTACAAGATATGTATAATCATCATCGTCACAATCCTCATCGTTTTTTATGAAAGCTTAAAATGTGCAATAAAAGTGGTTCACTTTTTAGAGTTTGTTGACCATAAATCCTCCTGCTCGACCAGGTTTGAAAGTATGAACACATTTATGTACGACGAACGATGTTTATTTCGATTAAGCCTCCTTAGTGGACTGTACGTTGTCGATCATTTATGTTCACTAATATACATATAATGAAGAAAACATAACATGAATAATCTTGCAAAAAATAAGCTTCACTCTTTTTTAAAGCATTAATAAAATTCAGTTATACAGATTATAAGTTTGTTTGATTGGGATTGGAGTGGGATGATAGAACTACAAAAAAGTGGTTAAGGTGAATAACATGAAAATGATGAAAGAATTTCCTTATGCTTACAACCGTGCTGTCACAAAGTTGCATATAATCAAGAGCGCAACATAATAACAAATAGTATTAGACAGTTCAGTTAGACACTCAAAGATGTACATAATTGTAAAAAAATTATCTAAATATAATTAAATACAAAAGTCAGATTTTAGAGTCATGATTTATTTCATTGCTTTCTTTTGGCCTAGTAATATAATATAAATTTGGAACCTACGCCATGAAATAAGCCGTACTTCCGAAAAGGAAAATTTGTATACTTCAGAAACAAACTTCGAATTTTTTTGAAAAATTATTAAAATTCTTTAACTTTCGAGGTCTCAAGTCTGACAGAATACAGTCAACAGGTCAATTCCCAGTAGATAACCTCATCGAGTGTTCATTAAAACTGGTGATGAGTTTGTTGTTGTATCAAAAAGCTTACAACTGCAGAATCCAAACACAGCCAACTTTTAGAAGAACCAGTCAATATGGATTTACAAAAAAGAGTACGTTGACTTATGTTTACTATTAATAAATTGGTCTGATAATAAAATAACATTGTAAAATGGTCAATTTATGAGATTTATGAAACTCATTAAAATGCAGTAATTAGAAACAAAATGAAAAATCTCCTGTTCTGCTTTCGTTTTCTTTCAAACTAGTCGAGATCGAATATATCTATGCGTGTAAAAAGTAGAACAAAATTGCATGGAACCCGATGGGGACTTTTTCTCCTCATTCTGGGTAGAATATATATTTTTTTGCTAACACTCTCAACTAGCGCAAACAAAAAAAACATAAAATATCTGCCATTAACATTATCAAAATAATTTCTTGTTTCTACCGCCATGTCATTTGCGTTGATAAATCATACTACCATCAGTTTTATTAGAAATATAAGCCTACCATGTATATAAGGTAAGTTGTGCTTAAGCACATTTAAGTAAATAAAAGAAATTTAAGCGACCAAATTTGCAACTTGTTTACAATAATATGCCTAAAAAAGTAATTCATCATTTTGCTAATATATAATAAATCTCAAAACGCACTCTGGTAAGGATACTCTCCGTCTTTTATGAAAACAGGAACTCACAATCAACTTGAAAAATGGCACATTTTAGCGTACCCATTTTAAGCAGAGACAATTATAACATAATATACACTCAAATACTTTCGTTAGTAATAACAAGATAAATTAGATGAGAGAAATAATGAATGGCCAAACACAAGTCTGCAAAAAAGGATAGCGATATATATGATGATGATGGCGCTTAGCTAACAAACGACCCTCATCATCATCATACTCACCACTTGACTGTACCAGCGTAGCAAGCACCATGTTCATCACAAATACTATGTCATACAAGTTATTTTCCTTTCTCTTATGTAGCACGGCTCTGTTATAAGCAAAGAGACAAGATTTCATTTTTTCCTGCAAAAAAAATCCATTTTGCTCCGCTTCTCTGTCTGTGTTTGTCTGTGTGAAGCTCATCTCTCTTTCTCTGTCTCTTGCTCTCTGACACACTTTTTTCGACGAACGAACAAGGAACTCCGGGTACAACAAAAGCTTCATGTTCCCGATCTGCTACATCTGGCTGAGTGTGAACATTTGCAACGAACTCTCTCTCTCTTTATACTCCGTACTACAACTACATCCATAAACATTTCTCACATATACCATTCTTTAAAGCATACCTTCCATTGCATACTTTAATGAGAAAAAGGTACATACATAGCCACTCCTTAAACATAAACCTAGTAAGTATTCTAACTGCATGTGTTGTAGATTTGCCACTATATGTATCCTTGCTGATTACAAGTAATATGATAATGGAAATAACAGATAGATAACAACGTTTTCAAAGTAAGGCATAAGATGAAACGACGCTGAGCAGACAAAGAACATAATTCATAATGAAAAACTACTTGAGACATGATCACCGAACAAACTATATATTTTCACACTATTTTTCTCCTTTTCTGCGTTGAACACATTTTTTAGGGGAAAAAACTCATCGCATATTCAGGTTAGACAGACAAAAAGAACCGATGGACCATGAACTAATAATAATGTAACATCTGCTTGCACCTGTATGTATGTATGTGTGTTTGTGTAGTGGTTTGCCTTTTTGTTCTTTTGTTCGCTTGCTTGCCTCCGTCACATACAAAGGGGTCCGACTGCGAAATTGTCGGCTACATGCAAAATACTGCATAAAATGTATCGGTAATATATATAACTAATGCTAATAATAGTCAAGTTATATTTTGAGTTTGAGGGGCGACCCATCAAGGAAATGGATGACAATGGCAAATAATAATGATGACAGCGACGATGATACAATACTTCATTTGAAGAAGGAAAGGACAGGGAAAGTGACACCGATAAGAAAAACATAAAAATCAAATTGAATGGAATTATTGAAAAAGGCCTCGAATATTTATTGTGGCTATTTTCATGGAAATTTACATTCTTAATATGTGCAGCAACCGAAAATTGTGTGGCAAAAGTGCTGCTGGTTTTTGTTGACTTCTCCTATATCTATCTCAGCATTATTCTTACTTGTACTTAAAGCAAATGCATTACATTTACATATAAAATAAATGCGAGGTTTCTAGTAAGATATGATGAAGTATATTATAGGAATGTTAGACAATCCTGCTGACAGCATTTATATTTGTGGTGCATGTATGTACTTTTGGTAAAAAAGTGACAAGGATAAAAAAAGCAAAGAAAATACGACAGGTAAATTGAAAAGCGGATTTTTCTTCAGAAGTCAAACCTTGTGTTGTATGGTATTTGTGGTGTTTGCTGATTTGTTGGTAGCCATAAAAAAGGAAAATGAAACCTTCATTATAATTATTATCATCTCATCATGATGAGATAGAATCACCTTCGACAATGACACGTGTCAGTGGTTGACTTCAAAAGAATTTTGTAATAATCAAGAGAAGCGATACCACCTCAGCCATCAACATCTTCACTGCACTGCCACCATCATGTCTACAGTAACGGCAGACGATGCAGAAGATAAAAGATAACAAAGAAAAATAATAATAAAAATAATAACCACCGCTTAAGCGGAAAAAAATTAGCGAGACGACACGACAGAATTCGAGATAGTGTTATGGTAACGCCTGATGCATTCAGCTTATTACAACTCAGCAAGCAGCATCTCTTTTAGAAGCTACAAAACAACAGGAACACTTTCTCCTTCTTTGTGCATTATGTCGTTTTGCCACTTAAACAGCATTGTTGAATTTCGTCTTTGTCTTTCTTCGCTTGTAAATCTCTAGCGGTGGTGTAATGAAATGTTGAGCGTATGAATATGAATGCAGATGATAATATTGCAATCACTTGAGTTGGGTGTCTGGCCTCACAATAGCGACGTGCGTTAACGCATAAAACCAAAAAGTAAATTTCTCACCAACCTAATAGGAATAGTCTGTAGCATTAATATAACCTGAGTACCAGCAGAGAGAACAGCGCATCTCTATAAAACATAAGAAAGGGTATTTAATGCACCAACGTCGTAGCCATCTCACCAACACCACCAAACATTTGAACGAAGATGACAGGGAAATCTTACGACTGCATAATCAAGCGAGTAGTAAACTATTCATGCAACACCATACAGATTATGATTATTGTTATTATTTGTCGAAACTGCATTGCATGCCCTCTTTGCATCATCAACATGTCACACTCCCTACTAACTATCGTTCTATCTCGTTGTCTTACACGTGGCTCTCTTAAGTATGCATACATACACAACACTTATTCCTTGTCAGGAAAGAGCGTTAAACAAGGTGTTTTCGTTTTTATGCTGAAAAATTATCTTGAATTTCAAACTACAACTTCTTGCTGTTGTCACATGCATCTAGACTTCATAATTTGTTAGGTCAAAATACGGTGTATTCCACATAAATAAGAGAAGCATCAGAAAAATAACACTAAGTTCTATATAGGCACACGGTTGTTGTGTTGTAAGACCATATCTTTCGTCATCATTTATCATCCATAGTCATTTAAACAAGGCATGTGGTAATTGTTAGCAGTATCATCAGACCAATTCCGAAAACCAGTCTCGTGTTTCTTAGCTATTTTCTTTTTCAAACGACATATCGCAGACATTGTCAATTTAATTACAACATTAACCAGTCAACGGCTGTTTGTACATGTTGATCATCATTAATGTTGCTCATATTCCACCACCTTCTAATTGGCTTTCATCTAATAATGAAAATTTAATGTGAAAGTAATGCAGAAATTAAATGATTTTGAAATAAGTTCAATTTAAAAGTCCCACGAAATGTTTTATATCTTTGAGAAGGATACAGCAAGAAAAAAATAACTGTTTATTTTTTATTCAACGATATGCATGTAGCAAATGCAAAATGCCAGGACACAAAAAGATGCACTCAAAAATGGTTAGAGTTAGAAGTAGTGATGCAACACTGGTTACGTAAGGTTTTGGTATTATCACCGGTCAATGAAACCTATAATATATATTGTTGTGTTGTGATGATGATTTTGATATGGCTAGCAACTGCTAATAGCAGAGGGCTAAAAAGTTCATACTATAAAAAACACATACGCATTATGCTAATCATGTTGATGTTTTGGTCATGTTGATGATGACCAGTCTTTATTTGAGCAACGGCAACAGACACTAAAGGATATGACCAACAATTCATTGACTTTATCCGTCTCACGAAAATTCAGTTTACTTCAATTCCGAACATAATACTAATAGAAATGTACACATAATATGCTTTAACATCTCTGAAACCCCTCACTCGACTCATCAGCACCATCATTCTACAGTAATACCTACAAACAAACATTGAAAATGCATTTTTCAAAATGCTAAGTATGTAGATGCTTCACCCTACTACTGCTACAAGTACAATAACATCGCATTACATAATAATAATGTGTACATGAGCATAATCCAAAGGTCGGTAGCAGATAAGAGAATCACGACAGGAAAGAGGAGGAAGTAATGTCCAGCTTGGTTCCGGTCATGTGTGGGAATATTTCCCGCGTCATCATCATTAAGTCCATTATTATTGCACACATATTCCATTTTTTAACAATAAGCATCTCACTACCTATACTACTACCACAAAAAGAGAAAAAACAGTAATAAGCATATAGGTGTGTGTGTTATTACCCCGTACACAGCAATCATCATCATCAACACACTTGAAATCATAAATGCCTTCACTTACTCATCATCAGTGAAATATAAATCTTTCTAATTATCAGTCGACTATTTTTACAACAACAGTTGCTCCATTATTTTATCCCTATCCATACATAGTTTTGGTGTGCCAGCACTTGAAAAGGAGAAAAAGCACTATTTCGCTTTTTCCATTACTTGAGTGCACTGCTATTCAGTGTCAATCAGACAAAAAAGTAATAAAAACTACTATTATCATCCTTAGTGCAGACTGAGGACAGATTGTGTTTACAAAATTTTGTCTTTGTAATTGAAGTAACAATACAGCTACCGCACCGAAGCATAAAAGGAATTTGTTCTGTGGAAGCCTGTCGACCATCATCACCCCAGACATTTTAGGCATTTTTCCTGTATGGAGACAAGAAAACTATATGCAAAAGTATTTCAATGCAATCCTTGCGGAAAGATAATATCATGACTACGACTGTATTCGGTTTTTATCATATATTTGCACGATATCGCATAAAAATGCTATGAAAGGCTGCTAAAGGTCTAATCCTTTCAAGTAGTAGACTTAGATGTAATTTGCCAGCAAGTCGGTATTTATAGAATTATTTACCGTCAATTTAATGTACCTGGAGTGGTGCATTTTAGCGTATTAGTATTATACATTCTACCCAAAAAGGAAATTCTTGCCACTTTAGCAGTTGTGTTATTACTGTCATTATTATTGCTACTTTTGTAGTCATTGCACCAGCAGTTTTCATAAAATGGAACTGCACAAAATGTAAGCACGCATTTCAAACACATTCATTTTATGAAGTTGATGAGAGTTGAAGCAGTTTGTTGGCATGCGAGTCAATTTTGTATATTTTGGTTTACCAACAATTACTTGCACAATTGTACGTAATATGCACCTGAATATTCACTGGATGTACCTTTTTACTGCATAATGGCACTAGCCTTTATATAAATACAGTTTTTATTTTATTTAGAAGACCGCATACTGAACACAAAAACAAAGTAGCATTTAAATGTTAAAAAAGAAACATAGTGATAGTTTGTAGCAAACGTCTGGGTAAATAAACCAGAAAGAGAGAAACGGCGATGGGAGATGGGGGGAGTAATCTGATAATTACTGAGTAAATGGAGAAACTCGCTCGCCCTTGAACCTCATCCTGACCTGATTCAGCATGGATCTAACGTTGTGGCAATATTCTCAACAAGCTCCAACAACCAAATAAAGATCACAGGTATTGACATTAACTAACAGACTTTAACAGACCAGATAACAGTAAGAGATTCTAAAAAATAAATTCCGACTTCTGATGATTTTGTTTTTTACATCTATAATGAAGAGAGGATTTCTGTGTGTTTTCTCGCAGCTGAGAAGTTTTCTTGTAATATGTATAACAGCTTCTCGGTTAAAAATCCAACTACTTTCCAATCACAGATTGATACCAATTCTACACCATTTTAGAAATTTTCTGTCACTTTACTGAATTTAGTTTGTTATGGGTGCTGATGAGCTTATTTTTGAATAACTTACAACAGTAAGCTTATCATAAGTACTTTCAGCTTTATAACAGTAGATAATGCATTCGATTTGGTAATGATATTGCTAAGGCAGGAAAGTCTGACAAACAAATAAGGTTTCGTTTAAGGATGCATCTGAAACACAAATTTTGTTTGAACAGATGCAGATAAAATTTAAACAGAGAGAACAATAAATGTACATCTTCATTTGAGAACGTTGTGAAAAGTACACGAGCTTCACGTAGCAACGACAAAGATACATGAAGAGTTCACTAAATGTAGAAATTACTTGTAATGAACTCCCCTCAATAGATAGGAAGATGTAAATGAATAAATATAAAGACACGTGACGTTGGTGGGGAGAAGAGGAAAGAGAGAGTTTTTTTTATTTCGTTTATTTCAAGTGTTTAAATGCAACCAACAATCGACTTTTATTTATTTTTGACTATCGTGGGCCATTTAAACGGCAAAAACTTCAATGATAGTTAATAAAGTTTAATGAGGATTTGAGTGAACGCCTCATATTTCCATCTGGCTAAATATAAAAGGAACGGAAAAGTGTGTATCAACTTAAAAACTCCCCTTATTCTTCAAGCCGCATAAAACTAGGTATGAAAGGATTCATCTGAATGACTGATTTTAAATAAACACTTGATGATGAGAAGATGTTCACTTTTTGTCGCTGTTCACCCATAGAAAAAAGTATATCTAAAATTACAAAAGGAAAAGCATATATCATAACGAATTACACAGCAATAATAATATATATGACAACCAGTTAATGATTATTAGCTGCCTCGCATTTGGTAGCAATAAAAAAGCAGTATAAAATTTCACCAGCAATCAAGGTGTCATATTCCTGGTCAAACAATTTTAAGTACAGGGCAAGTTAGCTAAGCTCAAAAAAGACATGCTTTTGTCTACTCACCCGTTATCATCTTGTCGTCGCGTCGTGTTTGGTTTTAAATTACAGTTTTCAATTTCTAAAAACATATTACGCACATTCTCTTTTTTATAAGGCGACATGATCATCATAATAAATTAGAGAGTTTTAAAAATTATTACAGCTATCACAACGCATGATTGCTCACATTTTATGTCCTTCCAGTTCGGAGTTGAGTAAAACTTGCTTTTGCATTACTATTAAGCTGGCACAGTAGTAGCCAATTAACTTATGGCATAGTGAAACAAGTACAACAATAAAAGATAATTTTCCTTTCCTACTTTCAAATTAACAAATCAATTCGCGAAATGCAATTCACATTTGAACTCAATTGCTTTAAATAATAAAAAAAAAATAAAAATTCGATGTATAACATCCACTTATCGTTCAAATAAAATTTTATTTAAAATAAATAACATTTAAATCATAAAAATATGAAATGAAATTGACCATAGCTATCAAATGTCATCGTTATTATTGTTATTGCTCCTTTACATTTTGCTAACATACGTATTGCCCTTTGTTTGGGTTGGCTTAACATTTAAAATGTAGCATGCAGTAGGAGTAACAAAGAGAACTGGTATGTCACTCATTACAATCATTTCCCTACAACTTATGTTGTTATAACATAATGATGCAATGTTGGGTCAGTGTGGCACCTGCAGCTGTTTAAGTTAAAAGGAAAAAAAACTATGAAAAAAACAACGCAAACTTTCTTTTCTACTTTTTGCTTTAAAGCACTGAACCCACAAAACCAACCAACACCATTATAATCTTCGCTCATTTTTGATCTCATCTCCTCTTTGTTGTCATTTCTTGTTTTGAGCAGCCATAGAAATGCACATGCAAACCAGAAACAATAATAATACGTAATTTTATTGTGATTCTTGCTACCATCACGTTTTTCATCAACTAATGGTTTATATTATTTTATGCAACACTGTAATTGTAATGCAGCGGAAATATTTGACTGACACGTACATAACCCCTTCATTGAATTCAAACATCATTATGTATTCTTCTTAAGGAGTTCTTTGATTACACTCACAAAGTTGTAAAGTTTATGTAGAATTTTTGTGGACTAACTAAATACTATAACCAATACATTTACTAATATAAGGACACAAATGATTTCTTATTCTTTTTGTGATGTCGCAGCTGTTAGTTTTAATGTAGAAAAGAAAATTCGTCCTACACATATTGCATCAGTGTAAACACAGTTAACACAAATGATATCAAATTTCAATACGTTAAGTCTTATTTATTTTACTTTCAACAACATCAACAAAATAAAATGTTTGTATTATAGCCCACCAAGTAAATGAATGAACAACAAGTAAAAAAATAATCAACTCATCTTGCTACGCTTATCAAAATAAATGAATGAAAAAGGGAAAATAATACCAGTGATTGAATGTAACAGATTTTATCGAGCGATTAACTATTTGATTTTAAATGCCTTCTCCATGAAGTATTTGATAAATATAATAAATAAAATATTATTACCACGTATGATATATCTTCTTAAATTAATTCATACATAGTTTTTGTGCTGAATATTTTATTTCATGCTTTAATTTTTTTTTTTGCATCTTTTAGTAAGCATTATATACCAATACAGTTATCAACGCGATGCAATGCAAATGTGAGTCGTGCTTTTTGATGGCTCTTGGCTTTTCATTGTGAATGATAACGGTTTGTTGAATGAAAGTTGAAAGTAGTGGTTCTGTTGTCTGAAGCATCAATCAAGTCAAGTGGTATTGAAAAGCATGATGTATACTCCACCTCCTCCTGTCTTTCTCCTTTTTCTTGTTGATTGGATTATTGTCGTTGTGTGAAATGGATGAAAAAGACGACTTTTATAATAAACGGGTGATATAATGCACTATTCTGCATGATCTTTCTCCCTGAATTTACAAAGAGAACTGTGCAGTTTTCATATTATATTTTGCAGTGGGATGGTTCTGTTGTTTTGTTTAATTTTATTAAAAACAACTTTCCGTTTCCTCACTTTCCACGCTGAGAGGCTACTACCCCTTCAACAACTATTTCAACTAAAGCTATAAAAACGACAGATAGAAAATAATTATACTCTGTTCTCTTGTGGATCTCTAGGTCTGATATTCTGACAGTTTCAAGATTTTTATTGAACAAGTTGGACAAGTTCCCCTTATAGAGTAAAAGCAGCTTTGCTACCTTTCAAACTGCAAATTAAATATTTTGCAACGACACCTATGACATCACTTTATTGAACATCCGATCATGTTATCGCAATATTATGCTTCTCACTTTACTCCTGCATTTCATGTTAGACTAACCAGTAGTACTATGACCTGCTAATTAACTTCGTGCTGCCGTTACACAGTAATTTCATCACAACAAAAAGCTAATTTCTCACCCCATGAAGGCCATTCACATGACAGGTTGAAATCAGTTATTGAGCATCATTTAATTCTTATTTCATCATATTACGTATACACATATTTCCATTTTCCACAACAATGATGATTTGAATTTACCTCAGGATCAATTCAATACAAATAAA
>JAQIWN010001125.1:0-23008 GCA_034699025.1 Entomobrya cf. arborea Gr-Col-00668
CCGGAAAAGAAACAATGGTTATTGCGAAAAATATTGGATTTTTAGATGGTCAAACTGATAAGAATGTTGTTATACTCTGTCAACAAAATGGATATGGATGCATGTAAATCATTATATTACCAGTAGAAGTACCTTACGTGTTTTACAAATTACAAAACGGGTGTTTTACTAACTAGAAATGAGGAGGATGGCGAAGTGAAACGTCTTGTTGAACTCTTATATCAAACGTTTGTAATTTGAAAAATGTAGCTTTGCGCATTTAATTTATTCTATAATAAATGACAACTAGTATGGTTATGGTTAGCTAGCTCAGTGCAATGTCGGCACATTGATCTCAAACAAACGATTATAAAGATCGAATCAGAAAAGTATAACGGTTCCTGACGGTTTTGCGTCTTTGCATGTTAAGCAGGTATGTAGTTTCAGAGCTAATGACAGGGTCAGTCGTTTCAACATTTAATGCACTCCGATGGAAGCTTGAAAAAAATATTCGAAAAAGCGTCAGCAGGCCAAGTTCAGCAAATTGAAATTAATTTTTAACAATACGTTTTCACGTTTGATAATATACTTTACTAACTTTTTGTTACTTAATCCTGGCATAAAGCGATATTTGAGAAACATGTTACGTAACTCTGTGCCGGAGAAAGCACTGAACTTGAGCATATTTTAAGGTCATTGAAACCGTATTTTGTAAATCTCAAATTAGATATTTTCGTTTTCAATCCCTGCATTAATCGAAAGTGATTGTTGACACGTTCATTCCAAGTTTTGATGATGATGACGTTGGACTGGAATGGCGTATGAAAATCTTGCGAAATTTCATCTAAACAAGTCTGTGATGAACGTTTATACTAAAATGATTTACTTTTAAAAGGGGGGTTTTAACCCTTGTTTATATCCTGCTCGGTTTATTAACGTTTACAGTTTGTCACGTATGCAGTGTATTTTTTTGATTGTTGACACTTGAGGTCTAAATAAGGTAAAATAATTTTTGTTCATTTGGGAGTTAGTATATTTATGGTTTACAAAAATTTATTATGAATTTGCATTTTTTTTTAAAATCGGGTATATCAATTTCCTTTCATAAGTACGTATGCATATTAAGCGTGTTGCCCTCGACTTTGTAATTTCGCATTGAAAATTTGTCATATGAAATGATCTCTTTCCTTTTCGTTCTACCTGACGAGACGATCGTGCAAGTATTTGCATTTACGCAGAATTCTATGAAGTTGATGTTTCTTAAGTTTTCTTTCAGAAAAACAAAATCCATGAAAATACCCACTTTTTGATGGCTGGAAATTGCACAGATATTTTCCTGTCTGCACAAGTCTACCTATATGAGCATTAAAATTCATTTTAAAGATATTTATATCTTCAAGATAGATACTATATATCTATGTATGTAGAACTTAAGAAGGTACATAGGTACTTGTGATTCATACAGAAAGTTTAAAAATAAGATGACGTTACTGAAGTGGTGTACATATTATGCTATCTGATTTATTACACAAGTCAGGTGTACTAAAGTTTCTCAAAAACAATCAAAAGGAGAAAGGTATTGGTTAAGCCGTTTACAAACTTGAGTACTGAATTAGTATTGATCTCATAGGTCAGGGACAAGCAACTGAATTCAATCAAATTTGAAAGTGACATAAAAATGTAGTGGTGACAGGTAAACAAAATTTGTATTCGTCATCAGAAAATCAGACGGACAAACAAACATGGATTAGCAAATAAGAAGCCTAATAATTTTTGTTTTTCGAGTTTAATAATACCCATGCTCGTTTTTTATTCCTATATTCCCGATTCACCTCACAACTCAACTCCCATCATCACATAACATTTTGACTTTATGTCTGTAGACAGCCTGCACCCAACAAATATAACAAGGAATTAGCATAAATCTTAGAAATAGTGAAATGCGAGACTGGGAGGAAGCAAAAGCTGTCACTCCAAAAATTGAAATATACTTGCTCTAGTATGATGTTTTTTTTATAAGTTTGCTTATTGCTTAAATTCTGCTTGTCGGCTCATTTTTTGCATTTTTCTTACAACTGCCCTATCCTTGTATGTCTCGTTTTTTACTTTGGTTTTTTTATGCGACAAATCTATGGTTCAGCAAGGTGAGACTTAAGTGCTTAAGTGTTTGTCTATTTGATACATTTCTTAAATTGCGCAAACCGATTTAGGCTTACATCCGGACAACTTAATTGCATTATCTTTGTCATTTATTTAAATATATCGATAATTAATTAATTTACTGTTTGATTAATTTATTCACAAAAATAACTTCCATATGGGAAATCATACTTCCAATGTAAAAATTTGAACATATTTTTTATTTGAAAAGCACTACCCAACGTTGGCCTTGTATGAAATGAATGAAATAAAATATTTTTTGTTATTTTGGTGGATTTGTCCCACACACATATGAAGTTGGGCTGTCGGTCGGTTTCTGTTTGTATGAATGAAAAAGATTTAGTTAAGTCAAAGTGCTGTCCCTCGTGGAATCAAGAAACTTGAACTCTACGAGAACTTTATTCGTCATTGGAAGTAAAATGTTGAAATATTGCGTTCCGCTTTTTGGACTTGAGCGTTAGCAATCTGAATACACGTGACGTGACGTGCAATCGATAGAAACCCTGAAACACTTTACGTCGTTCGTTTTCGGCCGTTACACAAACCCGCAAGAAAACGCTAGTTGGAAAAAAATATTGAATTTTCAAAGTGCCGACATAAAATGTAACAACTATCGGGCATTCGTATTCATATCTTTGCTGTTTCATTCAGCTTTATGGACACTTGAGCAAGGCTTGTTATTTTCAATAATTTACATAAAGGATCAGTTCTGAGAATTTGTGTGTAGTCACTAGTCTCAGATCCAAATTACATACATTACCATCTCTTGCCAAATATCTCTTTCTTTGTCCGAATTAATTTACACCAATTTTTAAAAGTTGAAAACATTTTGTATTCACATGTAAAATTAAAACAGAATGATAAAGCTGCTGATATAAGAACATTTTAATGAAATATTTATGCTGCGCCTGCTTGATATGCAGGTTTCACTTTCAAAGAAATGCTGAAGATAAAAAAATGACATATAATACCTGTATTACAACTTGTCGATTTAATGTATTTGCTAATACAGAAATACATGTGCAATAAACACTTTTAGCTTCGATAAATTTAGATTTTTTTTTTGGACGAACAAGTTTATGATCTAATCGAAACTGAAGGTGTTAAATAAATCCACTAGCTACTGACGCCAGAAAAGTTCCGATACTTTTATCATTTTTCAGTGGAAAATCTTTCAACCTTCTCCTCCTCTCAATGAACTTTAAAACACCACAAAATGGAACCTGACTATCAGTCTGTTTTCTTAGATTCAATGATAATATATTTCAATGTTACCCAACAGTAACACCGCACCTCCAGTGAGGGGATTTAGCTGAAGTAGAATGTCCAAGTCATTCTAATTCTTTCTCTTGCATGTAAAACAATAAATATATTCCCCCAACTTATTATTCAGGCATGGAAGTTCGTTCCTGTATTCGTGATGGGATTGTCTTCAATATTCAGTAAGTGTGCATGCAGGCAACGACGAATTTCTTCCTCTTTTAAAACTCTTAAAAAAAAACAATATAAGATTTCCAATCAACATAAAACAAGTAAAATGAACATAACATATAATTCTATTAACACCGGGAATACCCTCTCCCGTCTTCGGGCTCTCAAATTCTTTTGGCTATAGCAAAATTAACGAAACGGGAGTCCTCATACCCATTGTTCTTTCTTTTTTGTTCTTAGTATGATTGGGATCTTCAGTTTCACCAAAAATATGATAGTGATGGGTTCTTGAGCCTACCGCAGTGTAAGAATTTCGATGTTTGATCGTATCTAGCGTTCTACAGCTTTGTTTCGCGGAAATTGAATTTGTTAAATATATTCGCGACAAGTATGATACAAGGCTTATGCATACAAAAATGAAATATATGCTGACGCGCAGCGATTCGATATAAATATGGTCGGTTGATTTTTCATTTTCACGTGGAACCATATTTAAATCCAATCCCCTAAATTCCGAAACAAAAGCGATAAGGCAATTTTAATCTGAATTATGCTCATTTCTGCAGATATGTTATGCACAGAAGAAAATATAATTCCGATTCCGGTTTTGAGCATTTGTGTAGATTACTGAAAAAATTGTGTCACGCGGCTGGATGTGCCCGAGAATGAATTTTTATAAACCTGGATCAAGCAAACTGGACGATAAAAACCATGCAAATTGAATGGTAAATGGTGAATGGGGATATTAAGCAAGACTCGTTGTGAATGTGAAATCCGAAGCGCATACGCAAGTGCATGGGCCATTAGCTTGTCACTATAATCGACGCGACATCATGTCTACAAAAGATTTTTTATTTTTGCAAATTTCCATTCTGTTTTTCTTTCATAAAAATTAATAAATTATTTCTTTAAAAGAGCTATGTCATACATTTCTGAGAAATCACATTCAGAATAGTTTATTACTCATGAATGTGGAAATATTTTGTGCACCTGGATGTTAATGTGAAAACCAAACTATCGTTATTTAAAAAATATTACAGCAAACTAATTTATTCACAGTCAAGTAATACAATAATTTCCTTCCCTAAACAAAAACTAATCTTCTCTATACTCGAACAAAAACAAAACATAAATACATACGACGGACTGATGCTGGTAAGAATGAAGTCAGAGATTATAAAGATATCCAGTGATGATGATAATGATATTGAATCCATTTCCAATGAAATTCAGTCCCAAAAACCTATATTTATTTCATAATATTAGAATTTCCATATAATGATTACTAAGAAAGCTCTTGTGAAGGACATAAATTCTTTATAAGTGCGCTGGCTATAACGATTTATCACACCACACCTCCAGGAAAAAATCAATTACCATTATTCCATTGCGATTGCAAAAATCTCTTGTAAATTATGAGCATAATCATACAATTCATCATATTCTGTATTCAGCGTTACGACTACTTCGGCAAATGGACAAAGTATCCTGCTGAAAGCGATGTAAAATAAAGTTTTGTGCAATTTCCGAACAATCGTTACAATTATGATAATTCTCACTTTGTTTTATAAAAATATTTGGATTGGATGTGAAGTAATATCTTATCTTGTATTTAAAAATATTGAAATGATAATGTTCAAAATGTTCATCCATCAAACAGCAGTCCACACACCAGCTCTTCGATTTCAATTTGAAAAATCTGTCATACTTTTCTGGATGGATGGATACAAACTTGAATCGCCAAGTGTAAATGTGCATTGCAACAAAAGGGAAAGGTTGTTTGGGAACTGGGTGGAGAGTGGAAAGACGCAAAGCAGTTTTGGATGGAATATATTTCCATGATCTTACATTTTAAAAAAAATTAAATGGAAAAGCGATGCGGCTCACTTTTCAGTATTTCAGTATGTATACTGATATTTGATGGTTCCGGGAAATTGGATATTGAATGATGCGATAACTAATGGTCATGCGTTAAACATTTTTTTCAAAGTCATTCCAGTTTCATCACAATTCGTAACGTACGTAATTTAATTTCATATCTAGCAACCAAACCCACCAATTTATAACAACGAAAAAAGTGACAGGCAGACACAGTGACGCAATATGTAGGGTGATTCATGTATATTTTATTTTAACAGCTGGAATAATGGAATAAATATAACGAAATACATTGAGTATAATTCATAAGGAATAAACTAAAAATAGTTAAATAATACACAATCAACCTTTGGTTTGCGGCAAAGAAATTCGAAGAAATGTACGGTGACGTGGCCATTTTTTGTGTGTAACCTGTAAAGTCATATACATGTAGTGATATATACATATGATGTGATTGAATATAGAATATAGATATGGAGCTCAAGGTGATTTCATTTCAGTTTCCGATATGAAATGGAACTTTATAATACGATCAAGACTAGTACTATAAATAAAGACTACGTAACGCCTGTGTAAAATAAAAAAAAGTTATATGCGATTTCATGAAGACGAAATTGTTTCCATCGACAATTTTCAATGTATTTTAAATGAGAGCCGGTTGCTAACGACTTGTTTACAAGACGAACTCCGTGTATTTAAATGGAGCATATGAAAATAACGTTGTTACGAACTCCTTCTACTCCTGAATACGATAATCCAGTTCCGTGAATGAACAATAATTAATTACATGGTAATAATTTAACCTTCACGTATAAATAGTTAGTTGATGATTGACTCGACGTTAATCAGCCATAATCTTGGAAGCAGTGTAGTGTGAGGAAGCACCAGGTGACAAATAAAATGAATGAAATATTTTTAGTAGTTAAAGTTTAGTTTGATTAATAGATTTGATGATGCACATGATTTCTTACCTGCCCACAAATTCACAATCCGTTTTAAAGTTTGCCCTATGCAATGACAAACGATGAACAGTTGGCCTCTGGATTCTGTGTAAAGTTTTCTAAGGCAATCTCAAATGTTCCATCACAGCTACAATTACATGAATATTTTCTTTCCCTTTACTTGTACATAAAAACTAACCCATTCATTCGATGGTTCTTTCCATTCAGTAAATAGACTAAACCTGGCAGTTTTAAACATTACGATAAAACAGAAACGCATAAATTTGGAAATGTATATTCTAGGGACGCTTGACACGTTCTATATGCCCCGTTTTCCTCCGATTCTGAGATTTAAAGATGACTTTGAAAAGTTTGCATTCATAAAACTGCTATGCATGTTTTAAGGAAAAGTTTGTCCGAGACAGATCATAAGTGTGAAATAATATAATCGTGTGAACATATTCTTCTGCTATAAACAAGGGTAAATAATATTATAATTATAATATTATTACGAAAACGAATATTTTTTCGAATTGTTTTGGCAAAAATATCATTGATTTTTACGATTTCCGTTCCGAATCAAAACACTTTATCTAACACAGCTAAAAAACAAACATGACCAAGAAACATAATAACATAATTTCAGTCAAAACTTGTTCTTCTTCAAAATGTATTTCTATAATCTCAGTCTCACAGTCTTGTACCTAGTAATTACGACGCACAAACGCCAACTCAATCATTTCGTGGCTGTGGCTTTGTCGCTCATGATTTTTTATGATCATGGTGTCGTAGTCCATGGTCAAGGTTCTATTATACGTCATACTTGTGTATGTCAAACTAAAAATGAAAACGAATTGTGTAATACTTTGCATACAACTAAACGTACAATTTGTTTTCATTTTCTAGGGATTTGCAATGCGAGAAACAAACAACAGTACTTAATAACAAGTACCTTAAGAGAGCATCACAAAATCAATCATGATAACAATATTCCAAGTACCGTTCTGCTGGAGAAATTAAATCATAAATCCAATTACGTCATTTATCCAGATAACCATGTCCCAGGATTTCCGATCTTCTGACTAAAAATTCATATATTTGAAATCAATGCAGCTAATCAAAACATATATTTTTCAGAGTGTTTACTGATTTTGTATTTATTTTTCTTTAATTATGCGAACGATGATAATGACTTGCATGATGACATTAATTTTTAGCTTATTGCTCTACTATAACACATTTTGGTAAACATTTAACTACTTACTTCTAATATAATGCATTCCTGAACGATAACACTTAGCTTGATTATAACTTAAAATAGGACCAAATATATAATAATAAACCTGAAACAAAGTTTATAATCACGTCTAATCATATAAATTAAAATTTACAACCTTTTTATACATATAGCCAAATTTAACATTTGTCAAGTGAGACTATATATATAATAAATAGTTTAACAGGATAATTGTAATTATTTAATCTCAATCATAAACTAAAAGGCTATGATTTATTGCAGGCTTAAAACTAGATAGTAATAACAACATTTTTTAACACAAAATGTACATAACAATATACAAATGTATAACAAGTTGATATTTATATACATTTCTTGGATAATATAATATGGAACAATGTTTATATGAATGCAGTCAAAATAAAAATGCAAAAACAGGAAAATTATAGTTTTTTTGTAAAATAAACAAACCAAAATGACAAAAAAGTCACTAAAGAATGCCTTAATTTAAGAATGAGTTGAAGTAGTGGTAGTGAACCTTTTAGTTTCATAAATTCATGTACTGAAGAAGTAGCAGAAAATTTAGGCAATAGACTTCCAGTTTAGGTAGTTGATTTTTTTACTTTTGACTATTATAATCGTTTTCCTAACAAAATACCTGTGCACTTATCTCTTTTTAAAAACAAGCTAGAGTGGATGTTGGTTAACTTTCACTGTCTATTTTTAATTTTCGTATACAGTTTATCAATCATTTTAATTTTAAATGCCAATTGTACCATTTTTAATTTAAAGATTAAAACAGGTATAAAAATGCACAATTGATATTAAATACTCAAACAGCAAACTTATAACCAGCCAACAATCAAACGACAGTTGAAAACCAAAGCCCGGCTCAAAAATAACATTTTATTAATTGTTTGTATTAGCTTTAAGTAAATTATACTTTTGCATAGATGTAGTGAGTTTTAAATAGCTATCAAATATATTATGAAGAGACATTATTAAGGCATGACTGAAATGGACAGTTAATATTTTGAATGAGTGATAACGATAAAGATGCTGTTTTAACGTGTATACTATGATCTTAGAAGATGTAAAAGTTATATCATTTCCTTGAATTAATTGTAGTATAAGAATAACAATCAGAATAAGAGTTTAACATATCATTTGTTCTATAATTTAGAAATACATACTATTACAGCAGGAGTATATATGGCGCTGGTAGTATGTAGGCAGCAGTAGTTTTTGTATTACTTCATAGATTTTTATTGAATGAAACTGGTTTAGCGGCCATCGCGATAGAAGACAAATTGACTGACTCACGGAAGGAATGTACGGAAGACAACGAGTTTCACTGTTTTTGTATATATTTGCTTTCTTTTTCAATCAACTCTTCAACAGGACAATTATCAACGACAAGAACTTTATTAGTGATGGTAGTAGCGGAAGGTGTAGAAGATTCATTCACGGGGTCACTCATTAAGATTGCTGGAATAGCAGAGCCTGCTTGATAATTACTTATTTCGTGCTGGGAGTGTGGCCGACTTTTGCTTTTCCCTGTGAGATGAGAATCGAGGTTAAGTTATATAAATCATCAATCATATAATAAAACATGGCATCAAGTGTATATGTTTCAAGTTTCAACAGTCTCATCAGATGAGATCAGACGAAACCCGACGAAGTATTATATGTAGCCTACCTAGAAACTTATACACGTATGTAAAATGTTAGCGAAATGGTACCTGAGCTGGAGTAAGCGCATACATAAAACATAAAGCAGATTAAGTTTGTAACATAAAGCGTCTATATAACGTGTTGCTATTTTTTATTTACTTCTCTCGGACATTCTCCATTTGCATCACAATTTTTACAGTCATTCATTAATCAAATTATTATAACAATTAGGAAAGGCTCCATTTTACGAAAAAGTTACAGATTTCCAACAACAGTACCAAGCAGAACAACATCACAGTTTAAAATACGTTGAAGTTTATTCTTCACGATTATCATATCACACCAAAAAAATCATTTATTCCTCTGCATTGCAAGTTTAACAGCTTCATCATTAAACAGCGAAGCGGACACAATGAAGTTTTTGCAACGGGAAAGATCAAAATTGCAAAACAATTACGGGAATCGGGTATCAATACAAAATTAGTTCATTAAGTAAATTATTCACCGTTAGTAGATTACACAAGTTGTGCATGCAATTAGTAGACTGAACAAGGAATGTTTTTTGAGGATACCTAACTAATAAGCATAATTATTATATTCAGGGACTTCGATGTATTAAAAAAAATATGTAAGTATAGAACATATAATACTAAATTATCAAGTTTTAAAGCAAAATGTTAATCATCAAAAGTTATCAAAAACAGTCAAATTAAATCACTACATCCATACACTAAATTATTATTTTTATTAATAAAAGTAGCAACGGATTTTATAGCAAAATCAATAGCATAGCACAAATGGTTATTTCAGCCAGGGTAGAAAATGCAGAGATTATATTAAATATGTGTGTATGTATTTATTTCTAAAGGTAATTATGTTGTTGATTAAGTAGTATAAATTAATTGTATAGTAAAATCATCAATCAGGTAGAATTTGGCACATAAAAGACGGACCTGGATTGTGATACAGCTTTATAACCACCCTTTTGTATCTTTTTGCTTAGTCTGGAAACCCACTGTTTCTGTTCGTCCTCATTTGGTGCGAGTAGAAGAAGCTCCTTGGCTGTGTTAGGGTCGTATTGGACTTTACAAGGGGCCATCACTTCTTCACCGTAATGCTCTTTATGGATCTTTACACGACAGCCTATTAACAATTCAGACAAATCAGCCGTCATTACTTTTAATTTTTAAACTAAAAATTATTTCATAAACAAAAGAAACAATTATGTGAGGAAAATAAGAATATTTTAAAGGAAAAGTTGACAGTTCAAAGATAAAAGATAATAGACAATCTAACGCGGAAGTTCTGGCCTGGCCCTTGTACTGGTGAAAATGTTATGACATTTTAGTGAAATACATACGCCCAGTGCGAACTGGTCCAGTTAAAAATAGTAAAACTAGTTTGCAAATTAATAGCCATTATTTTCCCTCCGTACTTATTTCTGATAGCATTGTGCTTGTGCTTTTCTCACGAATGTAAAAAGGCCTTTCTTCACCAGTTATAGTTAGAAAAGCTATAAAAGGAAAAGGAAATATACAACTCAAGATTTTATTTCAACTTACGTCTGCATTCTAAAGCAGGTGGAGGCCGGAACATGTGCCATAATGGTTTGGGACAAACTTCGCACGTTGTCGGCATATGAAATGAAATAGCAACTAACTCGTGCCCCTTATGCAACAACGTTCCAGGTTTCTCTTTATCTTCAGGCGTCGTCTCCTCGGGTTTTCGTGCTTCACCTTCTCCAGCATACAGTAGCTACGTGGATAAACCCGATACAAAAAAAACAACTTAGCATTCACTTCGCTCGTGATCACATATTATTTTTCGCTGGAAAGCAAAGTCCAAACTGATATGCTGATTTCGTGCAAGTATAACATTGTAATTTATTCCGAGTTTGGAAACGCAATTCTATTTTCTGGAATAATATTGGCATCATCATATCTTATATCAGTAAAAGGTGGATAATTTTCGTCATCCTTTATCATGAGTAGCAAATACCAAGTCATCATGTAATAATGATGTGATGATGCACGGGACAGGGAACAAAAAATAAAAATGGCCACACGAATGTAAATGAATTAATTATTGAATTAGGCACCTGAAAGATTTTTGGAATTTCTTTGGCATCCGCTCTGATGACATCTCCTTGTGTGACTGAACGTACATGGAAGACTTTGCTGTAAAACGATTACACAAGGATAATTATAAAAAATCAATTTGTCTGATAATATTTCACCGCATTTTAATAGAGTTTAAAAACAAAACTTACTTCAAATCAAGGACACGTGTTGGATTTTGTTTCTCTTGATCCGAGTTGTAAAATATAATTTTCCTGGATGACACAACCACGTACTGTTTGCGCCAACCATGCCTCCTTATATTTTGTTTGGAAGGCAGGGAGAGCCAACCTTCCAATCTCAACTCATCACCCATTAAACCGTCACCCTCACTTGAACTAACACTTGCCGTTTCACAGAGCTTCCGATTCAGAGCTTCTATCTCTGATTCTTTGGAGTCCAGCTCCATCTGAAGCTTCAACTTGATCTGATTCTCTTCATTTATGGCAGCCTGCAGCTCTTGAAGATCCTTTTGCCACTTTAGCGTCATCTGATTGAACTTCTCCTTCTCTTGAGTCAACTCCTGTTGCAGTTTCCGGCATTCTCGCTCCTTCTTCCTCAAGTCGCCAGCTTGAGCTTTTTTGCTGGTTGGGTTAAGATCTTTGCGATTCATGATCTCAGCTAATTTATTTACAGCTTGCATTTTCAGCATTTGTTCTGTTTGCAGTTGTTTCTTCATTTTTTCGACCTCATCACCGCTTGATTTTTCCAAATCTATTTAGGAAATGTAAATTATATTTCTCAATTATTTTGGTCACAAATAAGCATTAAAAATGACATTGAAAACTGATTCGTTTTCGTTATAACAAGATAGGCTGATATTAGTACTGCCAATTTTTCTCCATTTAAAATGAAGAGTAGCAGCTAATTTATATCATCATTTCGTATCCAGCACTTGTTCCATAAATTATGCTTAATGGTAAATAGCAGTGACAACTTACCCTCTTGTAGGGATTTTATTTTGTTATTCACATCATCCCGTTCCTTTTTCAGTTGTTCTGCTGATTTCTTGTACTCTGTCTCCTTGTCGCGAAGCTGTACACACATAAAACCATATTCAATGTAATTATGCACAAATTAGTGACTTTTGCAGTAAAATAGGAAATTTACAGTGCTGATTTTCATTGCTTTATTCCTTACCGATGTGATAAGTATATCCTTATTTGATAATTCAGTCTTATGGCGTGCGATCAAGTCCTTAATCTCTAACTCCTTCATCGTCTTCTCCTTTTCCAACTCGGCAATAGTCTCGTGGGCGATGCTTTTGGCTAGTGATTCTGAATCTGTTCTTGCTATAGCCATTTGAAGTTGACGAGTGAGCTCATTACGTTCTTCTTCCAATTCCTGATTTTGTCTTCGCTTTTCTTCAAAGTCTTCCCTTAAGTCGGTCAACTGTGCTTTGTACAACGTCTGTAAACGAAAGTTAATGACATAGCGTTAGATATTATTACCAAAAAGATTTATTATAATAGTTGAAGTGAATCGTAAATTCTGTCAGATATCTTGGTGGCCAAAGCTGTTATCATCACTTTCAACTAGCAAATACTGAACATCATTCACTTTCAATTTTATTTTCAACGCCATTTTAAATTGGATGCGTAAAAATAAAATAAAATTTAGTCCTACCGAAAAATGCATTTCCGTATCTAATTGTTCCTGAAGTTCTTTCATTTGAAGATCGTCAACAGCCTTCGTGGCTCTTATCCTTTGCAGTTCCTCTTCCAAGATCAATTTCGCTTCTCGTGCTTCAGAAATGTCCTTCAGCGATTGCTTATCTTTCGTTTTCAAAATTGAGATCTCGGACGAGTGTGAACTGAGGTCAGCCTGCAGCTGAGACCGTTTCTGCGTTTCTTGCTCTAGCTGAGTTATTAAACTCTTTGTCTTCTCCACTTCTTGTCGCAATTGGCCCTCCAATTTTTGAAGCTCAGCACGGACTTGACGATAGTCGACAGACAGCATAGATAACTGTCGTTCAACCTCTTGACCACTATTTTCTGCGTGTAGCCGTTTCGACTTTTCTTCATTCAGCTTAGCTTGCAAGGCTGCAGAATATAAATTTTGCATTAAAAACTAGGTACTTCAAAAAAAAACCTGAAATTTTTTTAGACATTTTTTTTCGAAAATGCTTACTTTTAACTTGGTCCTCCTTGTCAATCGACGGACTTTTCCGCTCCATCTCATTATGCATTGCTTTGACTTCTTGCTCATATTTGGCACTTAACGCTTTTAACTTTAGTTCAAGAGATGCAGCAGTTTTTTCTGACTGAACAAGTTTGTCCAAACAACTTTTATTTTCATCTAATGCCCTTGATTCCCTTTCCCTCGTCTTTTCCAATTCCGTATGAAGACTTTGTAGTTTAGTTTCCACTTCCGATTTCATTACCGTAGCTTGATGTCTATCATTTTCCTCTTTCTCAAGCGATATTCTAATTTGAGCTAGTTCAAGCTCCAGAGTTCCCTTGATATTTTCCAAGTTGTGGACCTTTTCATTGAGTAATTGTTCTTTTGCAGTAAGAAGCACCGATAGCTCACTGACTTGTTTACGCAACCTGGATGACTGGTCGGCTTCTACTTTTAATTTGTCATTAAGCTCTGCCAGCTAGATATCAAATCATAAAAACAATTTGGTAAGCATGTTATGTTACAATTCCATGAATGCTGATATACTGACGAATTAAATAAAGTTGGCAAAGTTTACATACCTGTTTTTCTAGATGTGAAATTTTTTCGTTTGTCTGTTGATTGTTTGACATTTCTCTAGTTCTTTTATTTTGTTCTTCCTCTAACTTTCTTTTAAGATCAAGCATTGTATTTTCCAAGTTCCTCCTCGACTCGATTTCTACTTCACTTTTTCGTTGCGATTCTCTTAATTCATGTCTCAGCAATGCCATACTTCTTTCTAAATTTCTAGCCTCTTCACGCAATGACTCTTCTCTTTCCGTAGCCGCATCTAGCTGGGTCAGGAGCACACTTCGAGCCTCTTCAAGTTCTTCAAGTTTCACTCCAACATGATTTAGTTTGGCATCGCCATCCTATAAGACAACGAGATTGGATATTACATACATAACCAAAACCAACCGTTAATTCAACCGTAATATTTTAAGTGATAAGACACGAGTATTTACCGATAACGACGGCAAACCATCCACGACATGGTTTGATGCCGAGGACGATGATAACGACGAGCCTTTAGAGGAAAGAAGCTGGTAGTCTCTGGAATACGTAAATCCTACAAATGGAAGATGATTTCCTGCAAATGTTTTAGGAGTGGGAAAGTCTTCTTCCGGGCTATCATCTTTCTCGACATCGTCAAAATTGCTTGTGTCATCATCTCCACATAACTCAGGCACAACTGGAGGAACATGTTGCCGTATATTATCGAACGTCCATTGGTCATTATTAAAGAAACGGTGGCTTTTAATTTCATCCACCCCCTTTCGCCCTAAACGACTATTTCTATCGGTAAGGAAGCCACATATAAGATTTTTTCCATCAGCACTAATGCTGATGTCGTCAGGAAATTTAAGTGAATTTTTGTGGTCCATGATTTTTCCGTAGGTTCCGACTAAACTGTCGGCGTAAAATGGGGTGTCGCCAACTAGCATTTCGTAAAGGAAGACTCCGACTGACCACCAATCACATTCTCGACCATACTCGCCTTCCCCTCCTTGTGACTTTAATACCTCAGGTGAAATGTAGTCCGGCGTGCCGACGGCAGTGTCCGAATGCACGAGACCATGCTGCAATTGGAATAAGATTAACACATTTTAGCTCGAAATCAGTATCATAACACCCCATAAACAAATTATGATGATAAATATTTTCAGTGAGACATTGGTGGTGTCATATTATTCGTCATCTTTAAATAAAGAGTAGCAAATATACGGTCATCATAAAAATGAGAAGACATATTTAACATTTAAGAATACACACCTCATCCATACGCATACAAGTTCCAAAATCGGCTAATTTAAGGTGACCATGCTTATCAAGAAGCATGTTATCAGGTTTAACATCACGATGAACGAATCCCATCGAATGAATTGCATCTAACGCTAATACTACCTCCGCACAATAAAATTTGGCCCATTTTTCAGGAACATCGTAATTGGACATAAGATTCACCAGGTCGCCACCTGTTTGATTTAAAAAAATGTAAATCGTAATGATTACAAACATAGTTTAAAATATAGAGTATTCAGTTTTGGTTATAAAGGTAAGGATAAGGATATTTACAATAACAACATTTAAGCAATAACTTTACCTGGCATATAATCCATGACCATATATAAATACTTAGTATCTTGAAAGGCAAAATGGAGCTGAACGATCCACTCAGAGTTGGCATGAGCCATGATGTCCCTTTCCTCCCAGAAAAAAGCTGAATCGGACCTTTTGATCATTTCAAATTTACTCAGGAGTTTCATGGCGTATACTTTTTGAGTGGATTTATGCCGCACCTACGTTGAAACAGTAAAGTTTGAATTAATCGAACATAACTAACATTCAACTATAGAGAATTCAATATTTCAAATTCCACATACCAACTGGACTTCTCCATATGCTCCTCGTCCTATAACTTTGATAAGATTGAAATCCTCAGGTTTCATACGAAGTTTACCTATACCGGCAGTGACTTTGTCATCTAAATTGAAACAAATAATAAACCAAATAAGTAAACGGAACAAACAAAAAGTTTGGCTGAAGGACAAAAATAATTTTAAAGTGACATACATCTATTCAGGTAGGATTCAATATTTTTACTACGCTTTAAGGGGGGATGATCGCAGTCTGCAACTAAGGCTTGAACAGTGTCCAATAGGCAGTCAACATTAAGAACACTTCGTGGATGTGTGATGGTCTCCTCCAGCTGACATAGGCGATCACGCCTGTCAGCATCTTCCACCAAGGACAACATCTCGCACGCGGTGTGGGTCAACTTCCCTTCAGAAGTGACGCGTTCCTTGCCTCTCCGACCTCACCTATTTTGACGTTCTCGAAGGGAAACAAACTGAAAGATTTTAACTGCTACCATCCAAGTAGCATTGTCAAGTTTAGAACAATTTTTCTTCCTAAATTGGTTTAGGCTTTAAATTTCTATCAATTATTATTTCTCAGTTCCTCTAGTTAAGATGAGTGGAAACTTCAACCTGGAAAAGTCAGAGAAACATAGACAAATCATTGTAAAATTTTCTACTACGAATGTATAACCATTAAAGTTATAGCACTAGCTTTATATATTAAAATTAAATTCCACACCGGATATGACAGTTATGTATGTATGACTTATGAAATATTCATTCATCCTTTTTTTGTTTGTGGTTGCATTTGTGGTCAATGTTATGTCCCAATATATGAAGAGGAAATTTAGTTGACGTTTGCCATTTAGCTTAAGAGCAAAAGCAAAGTATATTTCACAAATCAGAATATTATTCAAAGAAAATAAACTTGTATTTGTAAACATTTCTGACTCTGAAAACTAGTTCACTAGAACATAATCATGATTAATAATTGAATTCACTGCAAAATTCGGTCTAGTGTCAACGTCAACTTTACTACAATCTCAATCAGCTGACTTTTATGAATGTTGTATGAATTTAACACTTTCTCATTCTCATGCTTTATATACAAAATCGTAAGCAAAAATTCCAAAATATAAAACTAGAACTTTAGTTTTGACTCCTCTGACTATGCTCCTTATTTTAAATAGGTCATAAACTTCATTACCACAACAAAAACAAGTACATGAAATATTGTGAATGTTTTTGATAACTCAACACTTCTCTTCTGAGATGATAACTGCTTTCAGTTGATTTATTTGTTTATACCAGGAAAAATGAACTGTAAATGCGTGACATATTGTAATACCAGGCTAAGAGAGTATAAAACTTCAACTTAAACATGCGTGCACTGAGCACCAATGGCCAAACTAAAAATAAAAAGTTCAAAAGCTATCAGTCTGCTCGAACGACGTACGTCATGTCATCCTTTTAGCCATCAATATCAAAATCAAATACCAACACAATTAACAAGTGTCCCGGTCACATGTGGACGTCAACAAGTTCTCCCCACCCACAATTGGGACAAAAGCAAAACAGTACAATTTAAAAATGACCAACAAATCTATAAACTTTAAAACTTGACTCCCTCTAAGCCGGTGACTGACAATCCCACAACATAAATAGCACAATTTAAAGACAAACTTACATTTTTAACTAAATGCTCCCTTTAAATCGGACGGACTTCCAGCAACAAAAACTTAACGTCTACTAAATTAACTAACGACAAAACGACAATCCATTTTGCTTCGTTGTTATTGTACCCCTCTTTCACCACCAGCTTATTAACTCTTCACGATAAAAATCAATAGATACTCCCCCACAATAAAAAAAAATATCTCTTATCACCATTAAAAATTTATCTCTCTTCTTTTCCTGCTAACTACACATCTTTATCTACACTTTTTCACTTTCAACTTTCCTTCCAAAAAATCAATCTGATCAGAACTCTGGTCTGGACAAAACAATAATTATTTCTACTGAAAGGCAAACATACACAGGCACTTTTTTAAATAAGGAAAATTACACTAATTTAATTCATCCCGTTTAAATAAAAACGAATAAGATGAATAATGATGACACATCATTCCCTTCCCATCATCTTCATGTACCGCACTCCGCACTACACTCTCTTCTTGTTTATCATCTCATCTCATCATATTCACTCTCGTACTTAACTTGATCTCTAACAAAAATCTTAATACTTTTCTTCACACGAAAATTAATTTAATAAAGATTTATATTTTAAAACGTCTTACTTTTAACTTTTTGTACTAAATTCCTTCCATCTTTATCATCAATCAAAAATATCAACAAAAACACTCATCCATCGATGATGAGAGTACCACACACATTTTTTTATTCTTATTCCACTTTATGTACTTTTATATTTATTGCTCTGTGTATTTAACTTAACACTGTGCATATCTCTCTTTCAATTCAATCTTTCAGACTTTTTTCTTCTTCTTAAAATAAAAAAGTATCAAATATTCTCTATTTATGTACAACATTGTTATATTTGTTGTTATTCAATAATCATGATAATCATTTTTTAATGTTATGTTAGTGTATACTTTTTAAAATATATGTGTAATATGTGATGTGATGGTATGCAAAATCGCTTTTTAGAGGGTAATGTGTTTTGTGTAATAAAATAAATACTAATATTATTATGATGATGATTAATTTTTCAAAGAAAAAAAAACTTCAAAATATAATAGAGTAGTACTACTACTGCTTGCTAGACAGACAAGACACACATACAAGAAGTCAGTTTTGTTGGTTGTTGGTAGGATAGAGAGAGGATAAAGTTTTAGAAGAGATTTGATTTGAGTATTTTTTTTCCTTTAGGTTTTTGTTAGTGCAAAGCAAAGTGTGATGTGATGTATGTGAATTGGTAGGCTGTACCCTGTAATAATGTTACATGATGATCATCATCATCATCATTATCATTTTTCTCCTGATGATGATGATTCCATTCCATTCCACACAACACCATAATCATCATCCATGCCATTCAGTCAAGTCAAGTCAGTAGTTAGTCAGGTATATTAGTATAAAAATATGCAGTGAGCACTGTGCACAATGTAGATATATATATCTCACATATTACATACCACCATCAGTGTTTTTCATTGAATTGAATTGAATAGAGATGGATACAGAACCACTACAACCACCGCCACCACCAAAGTATTAAAAAATATTCCTAAAAACGAACAAAACTTTAATGAAAAGATGCTACCATCCACCAAACCATTCACATTTTCATACAAGTATAACTTATAGGTATATTCATTTTTCTTCTTCAGCATCCTCTGCTTTATGTATAGGAATGTAGGGAATATGTATGTATGTATGAATGTTTGAATATGAGAGTATTCATCCATATCGCCATCGCCATAGCCAGTCATCACTTCACTTGATTCCTTCTTACAAGAGTTGACGATGCGATTGCCGTCTCAAGATGCAATGTTTTTCTTCACACACGAACTTCTTACAAGAAAGTGTAGTAAAGATATGTCATGCCACTATGAATTGCATTGGATTGCATTGCCATACAGCAATATTGTATTGGTTTGAAGAGTAAAGTTAGTAAAGCAACATTCTCCTGCTAAGTTTGAAGTCCTATGCGGCCAGGCCAATAATCCTCCAAAGTCCGACAATTCATTATTATCGTCCTGTAATTCAACAAATCATTTTTCACAGAAAAAAAGTTTTATAGACGATGAAGATGGGATCTCTATGTTTGCCTGTAAAGTAGCATAATAATAAGTTTTCTAGGATCCGTGATTCGTTTACATTGAATAGGATCAGTACTGTGTAATATTGTATTAAAAAATTGTGCATAGCACGGGAACAGATTGCAATTTAACAAGCATGGTCTCATAGAGCAATAAAAAAAGTATTTTTTGAAAGATAGTTTTATGCTGATTTTTTTTTCATTCTTCACTTTCAATGGATATGGCAAACATCATGGACGAATTTAATATGCATATCGAAAAAAGACAGACAGGCAACGTAACGTTCTGCATGTGTAAAATCTCTCATTTGAGTTTAATTCAGTATGAAACTGTTAAAAAAGTGAATGCGGCATACACCATTTAATCCACGATATGTTCAAACATTCTTTCAAAGTCTCTCGTAAAAATTATCCAAATTCTCAAATGCTAACGACTCAGAAAAGAGACAGACTTTTAGCACCATAAAAACCTTATTCCATATTTTTTTAAAGTAAAGAGCAGTGCAGTAGCAGCAGCCGCAGTTTTTATTTAATATAATATATCCTCTCTATTCATTCTATTCATTGCATTTACATTTACATTTTATATTTTTGAAAACTTTTTTGTGCATACCTTTCTATAAAATAGAAATATCACTAGAGGTAAAATGCAGCAGTGGGAACGGATGGACGGAGGACTAGCTATAAAAGAGCAGTAATATGACTGCATCATGACTTTTATCATTGTTAAGTTCAGAAAGGAAAAGAGCACTGCTGACTTTACTCAAAGTAAACTTTGTTACACTTGCTAAAGAAAATGACATAATACTGTTGTTTGACTGTATATTGTTTAGTTTGTAGGATGTTGATGTGATGATGATGATGATGATAAAAATTGAATGCGGTAGGTTTGGGATTTCTGTTATCTTTATGCAATATAAAGTTAAACACAGCATAGAACAAAGTGCAGAAACTGACTTTCTGCATAAAGTACAAAGTATACAGAAAGGATGATTATGATGATATTATTTTGGACTTGGGCTCTCTCTTAAAAGCAAAATGTAACGTCCGTTGTCCGTGCTTTTTTTGCTGTATTTATTATCCCACCTTATGAAAACTAACATTTTGCACAGACCAACAGAAGCCAGAGGGAGGTTTTGTAAATAATCTGTGCATTTTTTGGTAATTTGTAATCTGAACAAGTGTACGAGTAGAAGAAGTGGTATATCACACACAACAACGACTTGTCATGATATGAAATATGAATGGTAAGTAATGTATGCATTTCTTACTTGTGGACAGGCTTGGGCCACAGCATCGACTTTGTGCAAATTGCAATTGCAAAATTGTGAGTGGGGTTTAATAATATTAAAGGTAGTTTGAGTCGCCAAACGAAATTCCACTAATGCGACAAGGTTATTGTATGAATATTCAGTAGCGATGAAATTATTTTTCAAAACATAAATCCATGAGGGTCAATTCAATAGGTCAATTTTGAATTCAAGCGTATGAGATTTTTTGCCCATGTCTGTGTGGTTTAGGATTGATAGTTGGTTGGTGATGTGATGATATCTATTCAATGATTGCAACATTGCAAAAAACTCATCTAAATGTCATTTTTCAAAGATACGGAGATGAGATAATCTTGTAAGCAAACAGTGAATCATGAATGAGTCTACCTAAATAAATATTGGAATGGGAATTCACTAAGAAAGACAAAAGATTTCGTTGATTTTACTTAAACTTCTGACATTTGCAATGCTGAATCCAAACATCCGTATCCTATTTTTAATTTATCTTGCTTGACATGTGAATCGAAAATCATTCATTATTCTTCTAACATTAAATTCTTATCCAAACCGAACCCGTGATTTTTTTGTAAATTATTTATGTAGTTACAAGGGAAAGAATTTCTGCTTTTTAGCGAAAAATTGCTGGAAGCATTACAGTTTGAAATGCATTCACTAAAAGTGGAGTAGAACAAATTTTCCTTTCTCTTGCTTGTGATCATTCATATGCTTTATTCATAAAAATAAAAAGAACAACCTCTTAAATTATATGGTTGCTTGCAGTTCTACATACATACAACTAATTGTGTCACATTGTCGAGGCACAATTTATTGGAGATAAGGATGGAATCAAAGATCATGTATGGGCTGCAGTTAGATGGCATTTTCATCCGCTTTCGTTTCACCTTCATCGCCTACCCAAATCAGACTGATATGCAATCGTTTGGAATAATGTAAAAACATTAGGGAGTCTATTAATAGGCCTGAGTTAACCCGATTAATTAGTCATATTCAGTTTAGGAATATGTGTAGGATCGAGAGCGGATCGGACTGCCAGTTGTATTATACTAATTGAATTTGTTCTTTGTGTAATTGAGAGGAAAAGAAAAAGTGTTCCCATTTACTTCGGAGTTTGTTTGGATAGTAGGGAAATGGTAAAAGAAATTTTATTATGAAAAGTACAAGCTGCTAAAATGCAAGCCATTTACAGAAGCTGTGGTAAAAGCGAACAAGAAATGGAATGAAATTGAACCCGAATCTGGACTTGGGGGACTACAAACAATGTATCAATTATGCCACGAATTTACCAGTTAAGTTACAGATGTATGTATTGCTTTATGATCAACATACACGACTAGATATTGTTCTGCTTTCTCCTAATATTATGGGAAGTAATTTAATTTCTCTCCTTCAAAGGACGTGATCAATGGGGTATTGTGAGATTTGCGTGGTCACTTTCACTAACTACGATGCGAGTACTTTTTTGACTATGAATAAAATCAAAGTGGGCATTTAAGATGAGAAAAATCAAGCAAACACAGAATTTTTATGACGGTTCTTAATTTTTATTAGCAAAATACTCATTATTTTTTTCTTCTTCTTTTACAGAGAGCTGCTCAGGTGCTGCTTCTCTTATCGAAAATAATTACCTATGCGTTTGCGTAAAACAAGTAATACATTCGGTATAGTAATGTTTCAACTTAACTAATGTAAACTATTGCTAAAAAATAAATACGTTGTAGTGAAAATTATGGGTATTCATGCCCTTTAAATAACTTATGGCCTTGGAATAGCGAATTAACAGCACACTGGATAATAAGCATTTTCGGTTTTGTGCATCTTATGGACTAAAGTAAGACTTAGGTACACTGTAAAATGTATAAGCTAAAACACGCTTAAAACTAACAATAAAATTATCTCGATAAAATCGAATAACATGCGATTTGTTTTAAAATTTCAGTGTGTTTTTAAAAGTCGAGTGACGTTACTTCTAACAGTGTAATGCGACATATAATGGAATAT
>JAQIWN010001126.1:0-22991 GCA_034699025.1 Entomobrya cf. arborea Gr-Col-00668
TTATTACAGGTACAATGTAGCTGAGAGAGATGAGTAAATTGCAAAATGTGCTATTTCCCGGTCTACATTTCTTGTGTGTTTTTATGCTTTCGCTTCTCACAACGTGTTGTGTTTTTAAACGCGTGGTCGTTCGTATATATGACGTAAATACTTTTTTCAGAATATTTTATCCCGTGGTTGTTGTAAATGTTCTTTGAGAGTAAATTTCATGTATTACGATGATTTTCCAGTTGTGGTGCTTCTTTTGTATAAACTCAGCCATCCGGCTGATTGTTGACAAGGCTTGTCAAATAAGTTGGATCCCTTTATGATGATGACAAGGATTTTTTTCTGTTGAATTCACTCTCTGTCTCTAGATTTTCCTTTCGTCCCGCAGCAGCACACAGCCTTTCTCCTTGTTCTTCTGGAGTAATTACCGAGGTCTGGTTTCTTCAAGTTGACAACTGATTGACAAGTATGAGCTCCTTCTGGTATTGTCCAATCGAGCAAGAAAAATCGGGGAAACTCTTTCTTCTTGTCTTTCGTCTGTGATGACTATGGCGCTTGTTCACAACTCATCTGCTCTTTACGTCTTTTACGTTTTTTACCTCTTCAAATCAACCAACTCAACAACTGGTCGAGGATAATTGTGAAGAGGAAATGTTGATGTTGAGGTTAACCACCAAGTCACTACCAAGCAGGAGTGTTTTGGTATTGAAAGGTACTCTGCCACCACCACCGATACCACCACGACGATGATGATGTCAAGAAGAGAAAGTGAGAACAGAATTGGATGATTGTGAAAAAAGTCTGAAAGATAGATGAGTGACTGACTGCTCAGTAGAGAGAGAGTGAGAGAGAAAGAGCAGAGCACAACCAGCTCGCTTCAGGAGTAGGTCAGTTCTGAAAGAGAATGGGAGAAGAGGCATTGGATGTTATAGAGAGAAAAAAAATCCAAAGCTCCCAAAGTCTCTGTGTGTTGTGAAAGTGAAAGAGTTTCGCTAACCAAACCTCTACACTCTCCGTGAAGCGAAGGAAGACAGGAAAAGAATTGATGTTAAAGTGAATGTGTTTTCTCTGTAGCTTCAGCTCAGTGTATGGACTTCAGAATGTGTGTTTGTCTTTTTTCCCCTTTTCTCTATGTATAGCTCTTTTGCTTTCTCGTTCTGGTTGCTAGCTCGTCGTCGTCTCCAGTAGTCTGGTCTGGGTTCCTCGTTCCGTTGATTCCTTTTACTTCATTTTTCTTCACGTTCTTTTGCTGTTCGCTCAAAACAAACTTGCATTTGAGCAAGCAACGTGTGTGCATTAGCTGACTTGAGTGGGTTTCGAGTTATCTGGAAGCATGTAAAATGTATGGGGTGGAATAACCAAGCCAAGAGAACATGCCAGACCAGGACAATAACAAGAGAGCACAGAGGTGGTTTTTTCCTCTCTCTTTCTCTTGGTAAACTTTTATGTGTACTCGTGCTCTCCTACCACTAATGTATACACAATGCACATAGAGTCAGGCATATGCACACAAAAAGAAAATTTCAACTTTCCAGGCCTTTCAATGTAGTCCCCCTCTCTCTTTCAAGCTTGCTCCCTTTCTTTCATTATTGCACTCAGCTCAGTCACTCGCATTCCAACCCTAACTTGCTACACATACATACGTGTCAGCGAAAATGGGGAAAATTCTACAAGCATGCTTTTTTGTATCACTATCGTTTATATACCCACACCAGTTATCTTTCTCTTCTTTTCATACTTTTTTTTTTGTTGGAAGATGGACCATGATGATGTTTTTAGCTTGCATTCCTTTAGAAAGGGAGAAAATTCAAGAGGAAAATGTAACCAGTTTAGCTGGATGGATACCTATCTAAAGAGAAAACGAAGCTATCTAGTGAAATTTTCTATGGCCACTTATTCAGCTTATACCACTCATGTTGAATCGCCTATGTGGATACATGTACATACATTGAATTTCAGATTCACACAATACACAAGCATGTATTTTGCTGTGAAAGAACAAAAATCTTTCTACGATCCAAACCATCAGCACGGCTAGTACTCCTTTACACTACTTTCCATTTATTCCATATCCTTTTCCACACACACAGTCAGATTGAAATAGCTTCCCACTTCCTCTCCGTTATGATTATTTCCATGAAACGCACGAAAACTCAAATGTACATTTCTATGGAAAAAAAACTTACATGCATGCCATGCAAGTATAATGTGCGAATACAAAGTTTGATGTCTTATATTGTTATTTCACACAGCACAACTTTATCGTATAACAAAGTTTGTACTGCTTTTAAACATGTTGGTTTTTAAATGCTTTTCTTGCTTGCATGTCATCATCGCAAACAGCCCATACCACCACCATCCTGTATGTTTTCAAGTTAAGAGTTCCTATCACACAGTGGAAATCGTAGGAAAACCAACAACATGACCGAAAAGGAAAAGAAGGGATATCTTGCTTGGGTTTTTCGTTGGTACATGTGCTTTTTCTCCTTTAAGCATTCGAAGGGTCATTTCTTTCTTGCCAACAAACCTAAATCCAACAAGAAACACTTGGCTCAAATTCACTCACATGAATGTACACATTCGTTTCGTACTGTGTTGTGTCGTTTCACCAAAAATACATATTAAAAGATTGAAAACTGCCTTCACAGTTAGAACAAAGTCCATCCATACAGACATCGACGCTTGGGGTTTTCGACAGCAAATAGCTGATCTTAAACTCATGATAATCTTCTTTCCAGCACATATGAAAAGGAGCACAAGGAGAAGTCTGGAGAGTTCGACTAATGACGTATTTCTAGTTATATATTCGGTTTAGACTTATACATAAAAGTTATAATTCTAAAAGGTTTTAGTATTTTTAGTTGCTTGAAAGTTTATTTTAAGTTTGATATTCATGTTCAAATTAGAAAAACTAGTTGTAATAAAAATGATGATACGATTCTTTGGTTAAACAAAACCCCAACAACATTTGAGAATCATTAATTATCATCGCTATAAATGGGTTGGTCCAAAGAAAAGGTGTACTGAAACTTGTAAAGCTAGTGTATAAATGTCACCCTTACTGCATGTGATGAAATCTTTTTTTTCCAGTTTTCATTCGGTCCAAAATTTCAAACATTTGAATTATGAATATGAATATTCAGCGAAAATAACAATTCTCATCATGATGTAATTAACTGGTATCTGCTACTTTATTCCACAAAAAATCATTATATACAAAAATAGGTTATTAGTTTTTAATTAAGAAAACTTTTTCCATACTATATCTGGCTGACTTAATTCAAGTAACTTGCATTGCAACTGCTGGTACATTTTACTAAATTCCTTTTCTATGTCCCATTTTCTTTATTACAGAGGGTCATTGATGTACATCACTATTGTACAAATTGGAATGTGTCTCTTTGAGTGTCTATGCTACAATGTGAATGCACATATCATCATTACATAAAGCCAAACTTAATTCACTCCTTCTTCCTCTCTCTCTCTTGCTCCAACCTCATCTTTGTCGGCTGTTGTAAAATGCATAAATAAATGAATGAATGAGTAGATGAACCAAATAAGGTGAATATACGTCTACAAATCTTCCATCTTTTCCATCCTCCTTCCTCCTTCTTTGAATATAATATTGTATAAATTTAGTTAAGTCACTCAAAAAATATTTATTCCATCCGCCATAAATACAGTATGTATGAATGACTACACACGAGATATTATTATTACTGTTATGCTATACCATTGCACATTATTATTGTCTACTATGTAGAGAAGTAACCAACCATATAATATCTAATGGTACAGGAGAAAACACCACTGGTGTTTGAGAGAGCTATGCAATTTTATATAGACTACAATTCTTACAGTAGTTCTTTTTTTGGCATGCTTATATTTTTTCCAAAGAAAAACTACCAACATTTTCCTGTTGTGATAATAATATAACGTGATGTAATGTGATGTAATGTAATGAAATGTAATATGTAGAGAGAGAGAGATGAGGGAGAGAAAAAAAGACGAGAAGCACACGCAAATAGGCAAGAAGAAAAAAGTATTTGTCGAGTTTCTCCCTCTTTCACTCATGCCAGCTTTCGCTTTTGTTGTTATTCTCTCGCTTTACTCGTTTTCATATATGAGGGAGAAAGTCAAGTCACCGACATTTCCATAAACGTTGTATACATTTTGAAGTTAAATATTTTTCCACGGATGACGACAACTGGCTTCCTATATAGTCTCTCCTCACACTCTGTCCCTACTTTGTACTCTTTTTTTCTTTGCTATACACATTTCCCTCTTTCCAAACTTATTTTCTTTCTGTAAAAAGCGGTAGCAACTGTGCTGAAGTAGTAGTAAGTAAAAAAAGAGCAACATGATCAACTGAATAAGTAGTTCAGTGCAATAAATTCAAGGCTAGCCCCTCTCTACTCTTTTTTCTTCTTTCTTCTCCTTTCCTGTACAAAAATATGAACAACAAAAAAAGAATTTGGAAGAAGAAGCATCTTTTATATTTATACATTTCTTCTTTTGTCTGCGAGATTTTTAAAAAAACAAAAATTTCTCTTTTATATACTTAGTCTTATTTCTTTCCTTGCTTCACTTGAGCTTATCATGATTTTCTTCTTCAGTAACAGAGGAGGAACCTCTAAAATAGTGTCGGTGGTAGAGGAAAGGGGCTGCTGAGTTAAGAGAGAGAATTGTTTGGTGGTGATGATATACATTACATGGAAAGAAATAACGTTCGTTGTAGATCAGTCTGTTTTCCTCTCGACCATTAATAAATGCAAGTGTGCTATTACTATTATTATATTATACAAAAAGTTGTGTGCTTTTATACTCTGGCTCCTCTTGTATGTGTCGCCCATTCTTTTTGAGTGAACTACATTTTAGAATAAGAAATCATCGTTGTCGTCTTCATCATCACTACCACCATCTTGTATAAAATAGGAGGACACGCAAAAGCATTATTATGAAATGTTGTATGTTGATTCTCTTGCTTGGTGTTGTATTGTTTCTTTGTACATTGATGTGTATTTTGAATTTTCATTCATTCATGGTCTTCTCCTCTTCTAGTTATTTTTTTAGTTTGAACACTTGCTATACTTTCACTGTGTGTTTTTTTCTCTGCTCTGATTTTGGAACCTTTCCTTCTGGCTAGTGCTCATATGATATGTGCATAGATTCATGTCTCAAAATTTCTTTACAGAGAAACTTGCTAGTCATATTTTTCATGTTATGCATATATTTCTCTTGCTGTATTACAAGCTTCTCTTTCTGTTTCTCTCAAAAATGATAAAAAAACAAGGAGTTTGTGGCCCTTGCCAAGAAGCAATAATGCAATACTAACAAATCCTCTTTCTTTTCTCTCTCCCTTTTTGCCTCTTGGGTGCGGGTAAGAAAAAGGGGCATGCATGCATGTAATCTGTACGTGAACAACATAAGTTTAAAAATAAAATAAGTAAAGAGTAGTGAGGGAAAACCAGAGAAAATATACCTAGAAATTCCTTCTAAAAAGCCCATATAAATAGGTAGAAGCACACTTATATGCTCATCATATTTTTTTGGAAGGAGGAGAATGGAGGAATGAATAAATACATCATTATACATACTACTTTTTTGGCGGATATACCTATTTTTATGTATAAGTAGGTAGACCTTTTAAGTTGATGGACTTTATGCATTCTTATTCCAGCACATTTTAAGTATTACCTCCTCCATTTGCTTGCTTTCAATCTTCTATCCACTCAAATTTGAAATTGCTTTCTTGTTGGCTGCTGCTGAAACTAGCAACTCTAAAGAGATATATTTGTATCAGTCGGAGGAGCAGACAAGTCGTAGATTTCTTTTGGCAGTTGTTGTGCTATGTGTGGGATGAAAAGTTTTTAGTTTGGATCATAATAATAGTTCTACTACATCTAGATACATATAATGAAAATATTTCATTGAATAGACTTAAAGTATAATATATAGAGAGAAAAATATTATAGTCATGTTTGGCACACGAAAAATATTTTGCTTATTTTCTTTCGACTCAACGACTACCAACTACAAACTATTACATATGTATACTTTGATATTTATTCTAGTTTTTTGAAGGAGAATGAATTATTGTGTGTAACAAGACGAGAAGATAGGGAAACATCATGTAAATATGATTGGCTGAGTAACTATTTAAGTATGCATGTGAAGCTGCCAGATAGATGAAATGTTAGTGTTTATACATACTTAGAATGCATATTATTTATGTTGTTAGTACTTTCCCTCGTTCAAAGATTGAAATCAGACGACGGCTTGAATGCTTAAAGAATGTTGTAACTTTGAAATAAATTTGTTTCCTGTTGGAAAGCAATTCAATTCAAATTCTGGAGGAAGTTGAAGTAACAAGGAGAAAAATGGAATTGATCCGTGTTTGGTGTTTGAAATAAGTTAGCAGAAAATGGAAAAGATTTTACAATAAATTGCATCAATAAAAGTATTACGATATGTTTATGCACGTACATGTGTTATACTTGAGTAGAAATTCATATGAAGTTTTTACTACTTGACTTAATTGACTCCTTTTAAACTGTTTCGTTCTCTAAGAATAGATATGCTAAACATAACAGGAAACAAAACGGATTTCTTGTCGAAAATTAAAACTTCATTAAAACCAAAATTTTGTGTTGGCTGGTATTATTTCCCGTAAGGACAACGATTTGGTTTAATATGAAATCAAGTAATTGAGAGCAAAGTTTAAGTGTAACGAAGAAAATTGAAGACGGACAAACGAATTCATCATTTCATTTCCATATCAAATCAGGTTGAAATTTGGTTTAAGGCTATTATTATGGTAATACGCCCAAGAGCGCAATATCCCTTTTTTGAAACAGGAAGCTTGGGTATAATTACGACCAACATTAACCTCATAATAAGCCATCATAATATAATAACAACAATACCAGTCTGGAAAACAATATATTACAATAATGTATATCATTTGGAAATTCGGATTTCATTTATTGTGCCAGAATGGTACTTTCTAAGATTACTTGGTCGTACGAGTAAAAGCATCTATCCGTCTTTCTCTGTGCACTCTAGCGCCTATATCCCTGACTATATTTCATGAACGTTTGGTGGATATGCTTCCAGTTTGATTCAGGCACTTTCGAAACACAGGTTTATTTGTTTTATTCTTGCCAAATTCAATTTATTAGCGCTTACAGCAACTCCCAAAAATTAGCGGAAATACGAGTAATATTTGACTCAAGAGGAACTCCAGCTGCTGGATTTCTCTCAAGAACGGTCGGTTTTGACAAAACCGGAAATGGAATGTTTGCTTGCAGCTCTGACACGGTTTGTTGTCCCTCACATCAGAAATACTTCTTAGGTACACGAATACATATATATTTATGCTTGTTCACGTACTTTCATACAATTAAACAAAATGTCCTCAAAACCTGTACAGAAATTTATTACAAAGAAAGCATGAGTATAAACCATCGAAATCTTTCCTCTTCGAGCTAATTCATACACTCACTCAGAACACTAATGACTAAAAAACTTTGTTTAAATATACATTTCTCCACGATTTCCAATCATAGTTGAGCCAATCGTTACATTGTAGAATTCTTGTCCTTTTACTAAAGAATTTGCATGAAAAATTCTCTCCACCAAGGAGAGCCTGGTCTCAATAGTAAAAGGTAAATATTTCCATTTATTTCCATCCATCATGATACATGTGGTAAAATATACTACTCATATAAAACGTATGGTACATAAAGCAATGGTAATTATAATGGTAGCAGTATTAGTATCTCACTTATCACGCTCTCTTCAATTCAAGCACCATAGCAAGTAGAATGACTTGTGCATGTTTTGTTTAGTTGGGTGTACAATGTGCCATTCTATTCTTCCATCCAACTGTGTTCCACTCCATACTTCCTATTCTATTTCCTCTACAAGCAAAAATTTTTAAATGCCAGATTTATGGCAATAAATTCCTCACTTAAACTACCTTTTATGTACGGCGGAAATGGGGTGGAATTTCCATCTCTCTCTGCTCTCCTCTTTTTGCTCACACACGATCCAAGATACAAAACCCGACAGATACAAAATATAAATATAAGTAGGCACTTACCACCATTACTATTTACCTTTATTCATGGATGATATATTGTATAAATGCTCTATGTACCTAGATAATGCAACCCAACTACCCACCATTCTCTCTCATTATACATATGTACCTATCGTCGTGTGTATATTAAGAACAAAAAATACCATCAGCAGCAGCAGCAAGTGGATTCTTGCTCTTCGTCTTTCTCTTCCGGGTATACAAAAAAATCCCGTTGCCTATCAAAAACACACATTCGCCTCACTAACTATCAACTATACCACAACGTTTTGTCCTCACACTTGAGTTCATAGCGTTCGTAAAAAAGTAGGTGGAAAAAACATGCTATCATTCGCCATATCAAAGTAAAAAAGATACATTTTGTCCATATTTCCATGTATATATATAGGTTACATAATACATCCCCGACGTCAAACAGTTCATATTAATAGTACCTTTAATATGGCCATTATTAGAGAAAAATAAATAGCAGGAGAAACTGAGAAAGCACTCATTGATGCTCATATTTTCTCCTTCATTTCATTGCAACTACTACAACTACACTTCACACACATACAGATGTATAGAGATGCACGCTTGGTTTGTGTTCATGTTGCTTTGCTTTCACCATGCACTTGAGAAAAGGAGTAGTAGTTTAATGCTGAATGTGTAGGGATATTTATTCAGGCTTTTATGAGACAGTTCTCGAGCAGTATGCCATCATGCCGCCTTACTGCTCATTAAATTAAGCTCCTGTCATCCCAAGACAATGTTTTATGTTACCTTGTGCAATATTAAGAAAAGTTTGTCTTGTGGCAGCATTATTATTATTAGAACTATACCACCTTTTGCTCTTGGTGAAATACATACCATACCTGTAGTGTAGCTGTTATGACAGGCAACGGTAATAATAACAGTAATACTACTTGACTAACAAGACCCAACTAGTAGCATCAAGCAGCCCAGAAGAGTAAAACAGTTAAAAGTCTTCCTCTTATCTTCAGGATCCACAAGACAGAAAGAAAGAAAGAAGAAGAAAAATAAGAACAGGAAGATGGTCTTTAGAATCACTTAGTGAAATGCTCTAAGTAAGGTCGTTTTCTTCTCATTCCATCTCATCTCCTATCCGTTTCATCTCCTCTCATTGCTCAGCTTGCTCAGAGTCAAGTCAAGAGTAAAAGTCAGAACAATTCAATGTACGGAGCTCAGTTTGTATTGAAATCACTATTACGGTTAGCGATACACGTTTTGTATTTCATTTGTTATCTAAAAACTTTACCTAAATTCTTATTACAGTGTATACAATGTTGTATAATGTGTAATTTAAATACTTATTGGTAATTTGGCGGAGAATTGATGTTCAAGTAGTTAAAAATAAGAAACATTTGTACTTTCACTCGTTCTCTCGATAGCAATATGCCTTTTCCCGCTGAGCGCTGTGTAAAAAAAGTTGAAGGTGATGACCATGATGATGATGATGATTATAGGATAGCAAAAGTGTTAAAAGTTAAAGTACTGACCTGCTGTTGAAATAACATTCATTACTTTACTTACTTCCAACAGAGATAATGATAACTACTCTACATACAAGGGAAGCAAGAGGGGCCTTATCACTTTTCCCTTGACTCATTCATTGAAAAATCAGAAAAGTCATAATACAAATGAAAAAGTGTAGGAGCAATTTTGTTCATATTCAAAAAGGGCATTTTTCTCTAAGAAAAAAATAAATTGTTTCAACAAGATCGTGCTCCCCTATAAAATTACTTTTCAAGTGAAAGCACATGTATTTGTAGTTAGAGGCTTGTAGATAGACATAAATATTCATGCTTTTCTTTCCAAGAATCTTGTGTAACGTTCACTTATGTTCATATATACCTACTTATAATGTTAGTTACATACTCTACAATTATAAGAAGAAAAGGAGCAGGGGGTAATAAGTACATTTTGTACAAGAAGAGAAAAGATTTTCACAATTTTTAATTAAATCAATTAGACCGTTGGGGAAAAAAGGTTTCTGCTTCGTGTTGGCTGTTAAACTGCTCACGCTCTATGGTATGATATCTACATATAGGTAGGTATATTATAAGGGAATCGGGAACATAGAGAGCAAAAAGATGGAAATGTGGCATAGTATTCTGTTTTTTGGCTGGTAAGAGATGAATCTTTACACTTCTTTGTTAATAAGACTGACTCATTCATTTTCTCCTCACCCAACTCATCTGACCTGGCATGCATGCAATCTAGCTCGTTCAATTCCATACACGAAGCATGCATGTATGCATGTTATGGACTTCATCCTGTAAAATGTATAGTAGTTTTTTCGTATCATTCATGATGTGCGTGAGAAAATATGTACTCTTTTATTTTCATCCGTGTCTGTGCAGCAGGCACTTCAATAAAATTACAACACTTTTTTAGAAGAAAAAAATAATATTATGCGAGCAGCCTTCATATAGCTTTCTTGTATAAGAGCAGAAAGGAAGTGCTCCAATTCGTTTTTCATGTCGTATATTACGAAACGTGAAGATAGAAACATAGCTTTACTGAATGTAAAATAATTTTCTTTTTATATACCTTCACCAGCCTGCCTGAACTACTGACAATGAATGAGATGGAGTTTTGAAGTCAGTGGTGAAGATGATGATGATGATGATCAAAGTGATAGCCGATGAGGCTAAAATGAGAATGCAAAGTTAGTTTTGGTCCGTTGGTTGCGATTGCCAAAAACCAAGTCAAGTACTATTGATTGCCTTTAGGACAGCAGCCTTAGTAGCATGCTTATTTTTATTATTGTCAAAAGTTTAGTCGGAGACAGATTATACAAAAGGTGGACTATCAACCAGTATCCCTAACATGTCTTTGGTGAAAATATAAAACGAAAACTATACAAATATAGCCCTCAGTGCCCTTTATGTATATATATCCCCATGCTTGTTATTGTTTTAATTCCTCCCGTTTTATTTAGTATTCCAACCGGGCACTTGAGCCAGTTTTTGCCAGAACAGATAAGACGAATTGATGGTTTTAGAAAATTGACTAGAATCTCATTATTACAACGGACGGAGTTCCTCTCTCTCTTTTTTCTCTCTCTCTTTCCATTTCTCACTCATCTCGCTTTCCTTTTCATTGCTTAATGTCAATATCCTCCTGATGATCATTCTTTTTATTTCTATCTTCTATCCCTCTCTGGGTGAAATTAAACGGCAGTTTAATACCAGAGGACGGACGAATTTTACTATATTACTTTGTTCGTAATTCTAATCGAAGGAGAGTTTTTTTTTTACTAAAAAACATTCAGAGTCTGGTGCTACTACACTCATTAACCAATAGTATATACGACATTGTCTACTGACTTGCAACTTTCTACTAAACTCTCTTGCAATATTGTACATCGATACGCATTTTGTGATACACATTGGCTTTGAAATTAGAATTACAAAATGGTATAAAATGAAAAAGCCATATCAAATAATATCATCACCATCAAGTTTTTAGTTACAAAGTGTAAAACTAAAAAAGTAAAATGAATCTTGTCCCTATCGGTTTTTCAATACATTTTATCATCTCTATCCTTTAAAAAACTTTTCATTTTTTACCCTTATTGGATTCTCGTGCACACAGATAGAGCATTCTTCAGATCAGTATTTTAAAAGGCTTGTTCATTTCCTCCAATTCTTTACTCCTACACCGCGTTTTTGGGTAGCGGTGGGATGCCCTCCTGCTTCTATTAATATCCCAATCTGTATTTTATAACGAATGAACATTCAAAGATTGCCATAAAAACGACAAAAGAGACTATGCCGACTATTCTTTGTCTTCAAGTTGATCTGGTGGGATGGTGGTAGTAGTTGTCGTTCAGTTGAGTTTTGAGAGGGCCTTTGGTTTCAATTCTAATCTCATCAAAGATGGTATTAACGAATGAAAAGCATTCCCATGCACTACGTATCATTCAATGGTTAGTCGTGCATGGCATCATCAATAAAGTCGTTCATTTCCCATTTGCTTTTTGGTGGTGGTCGTGGTTGTAGTAAAAAAAACTTTTTGACTTTTGCAAGAGAATCGGAAAATCGTTTCAAATGGAACAAAAATTACGAGCGAGAGAAGTTAAGAGAAAATGGAATAAGCAATAAAGACAATAGTCATAGTTAAAGGGTAACATTCTATTTTTACCAGTTCACAAGGATGCATATGACAAGATTCTCTTCTTTCATTTAAAGGAAATTTAATGTTCCTTCCCTGGTCCCTGTGATATTATTTTAGGTAGTTATTGTACAAGATAAATCCAGACCAGAGACCGGAGAGAAGGTCGATTTTCCATTCTTATTCAACTAAAAATGTCCCATTTCAAGTAGCAAACTAGCTAAAAAGTTGTAGCCTTGAAATATGATATATGCAAGACGCGTGTATAATAATATTCATTTGGTGATCACTTTTGATCTGATCGTTATTACAATAGACTAGATGGCATATTGTGTACTTAGGTATTAGGTATACATATGTACGCGTTTATGTAACATAACTGCTATGTATATTTCTGTTATAAAACTGCTCTATAAATACAGATTTATCTATATACTATTGGTTTGCAATAATATGAATTGAATCAATAAAATAGTACGTAGATTTACTTCTTATGGTCATGACAGAAATTGAGCGTCTGTGGGAATAAACCGAATACAGTTCTGGAAAAACTAACAAAAAGTTTATTATTTTTTCTCTTGTCAAGGCAGAAAAAAACAAGAAAGCAAAAATCTATGAACTTAGCTCATTTATTCTCTACTCGATCATTAGGCATGGAAGGAAGTAAGTTTATAAAACAAAGTAATAGGAATTTCCACGTGCTGTTGACTGAGAGATGATGAAACGAGTGGCAAACGGTGGTAAATTTTGGTGAAATCTTTGGGTCAACACAAGCAGTTACAATGAGAATTAGAAAAGTGATTTTTCCTTCGATTTCATCATAATCATTACCGTAATCATGATGATGATCATTTCATTGGCAGCACTTTCCTGAAACGTCTCTGGTATGGCCGAAGGATTGCTTAGAAGAATGTGTGTGTATTTTTGATGACGGGGATCGAGAATAAGGAATCGTGGTAGCGATGATGATGACGATAATGGTGATCATGACTTGGGGAGCAGTTTTGTTTATTTAGGAATAAAGAACAGGAGAAAGGCAAAAGTACAAAAAAGTCAGATATCCAGCTAGCTTATAAAAGATCCTTGAATTGAGCTAAAAACCTAAGATATTTGTATATACATTTATAGAGTATGTTCATAAATATATACAAAATATAATGAATGTGTAGCCATAAACTATGCCAGGCATTTTTTTCTGGAATATTATAGTGTGTACGTACATATGTCCGACGTGACAACGCAACCTCCTAATTAGCTTGTCGCATGAAAAAAGCCCGTACTCTGTTTCTGTTGGTATTTCAGTTTATAGGAAGTGCCTAAACATGAACTTGTATTTTACTTTTGTGTCGGTCGGTATTTACGTGAGAACGTGGACAAGTAAAAAAAGACAAGTAGAAGATAGACGGAACCTTACAGTCAGTCACATTTACAACACAACACCACCCAGACCAATCCTGACACATAACACGAGGAATGAAAAATGTGTTATTAAATCTATATTAGCTTTCTTTTTGGTGTGTGTCGCGAATGTACATTGTAAATGTTGAATATTGCATTGCATACCATTTTAGCAGTAGAAACACATGTGTTGGTGTTTAACAAAGCATGTAATTGTGCATATATTTTATATTCATACTACACATGTAAAAACACAGACATATTTCAGTCCATTTTAACATTTTTTTGACATTTTTCTAACATTTTCTTTCCTCCCTTTAACTTTCTCTCTCTCTCTGATTTTTTCTTGTAGACAGAACTCGGCCACGCCCACAAAAAATGCTACGTACACAGGGAATAAAAATAGGTGAGATGGATACAGAATAGAAAGTCATATTTAATGTACAAATGTACAATGCTTTCTTTTAGCTATTTAGGTTATTCGACGCTGGCAAAGGTGCAAATTTTTGCACAGGTTTTCTCATGATTTATATGAACAATAAAAAAACAACTATGATTGCTTTAAGAGTTAATTAACTTGTTTATAGCTTTAACATATTGTAATGGTTAACATTTTTTTGTATACTTTTACTTGACATTTTAAAATAAAAGTTGATTGTGCCCTCATGCCTCAATAACAAGGAAAGTCAAATTCGCGCACATGTTACGTTATTGAGATGGTAAAAATATTAGGTTTAAACTACACATTACATAAGGACGAGGGTGAAAACATTACAAAATTTATTAGCCAAATGTCCTCTTTCATTCTCACGCTAAATTTTATTTTGATAAAAAAGTAAACCAAACCCCCATTATGCTTTGCTACATGGTTTGGCCCATAAAAAGTAAAAAAGACATATTTGTATTCTGACATAAAATGTAATATAAAACAGAATGAAGGAGTCTCACAGAGAGAAGGAGAGGGAGAGATGAGAGATAGATAGATAAATAGAAAAGCGTGCTCAGAGAAAATATGCTGTTTCCAAGTAATGTGACATGATGTGTCACATACAACATAAAATTCATGCATCTTTTTACTGCCTCCTCTTATTTCTTCGTCACAGGGGTAAAAGTGAATCCTGCAAGAAAATGTAGTGGGAGAGAAGCCGAGAAAACGATATACAATTTTCTGAAGTCATAAATCCATTAGGTTTCCTCTTTCACTTTCCAAACTTGGTGGTGGTGTATGGTATAGTGTTCGTGTAAAGACAGGACAGATAGATTTTCTATATTTTTTCTTCACTTTCTCTCACACCAGTGCTCTTCCATGCATACACACGTTCATTTCTTCTTCTCAAAATGAAAACGTAAAATAAAAAGTGACAACTACTGCTATTTGGCTGGTAAATGGGAAAGTAAGGCAAGTGAAAAAATGTGCAGTTTATGTGGCTCTTTGCTGGGTACTCATACTGGGATTTGATTACCCTTCTTAACCTCTTATACTGCCACTGCCACCATCACCACCACCATACCATAACCATTGACACCATTTTAAAATCAGAGAGAAAGCATAAACATTTTTCTAAATGGCTTTTTCAAAAGAAATCACATCACAGCACAAACACAATGCTTTGCTGCTGTTACTTCTCATAATAATAAGAAGAATGGCAATCTGCTGAAGAAAAAAAAACAGAGAATGTAAAAAAGTATGCTACTTTATTTTCACCATCAATGCCAACACGCCGCCAGATGAAGCCGATGTGGCAAATTATAATGGGTTCTTCTGTTCCATCTTAAATATATTTTTTCCTCTACTTTCCCTTTTTGGTTTACTTTCTTATTTTTTTCTACTCCTCCCTCCTTGTTAACATGTCATGTGTATGCACAACCTCATAACAAACACAAAAAACAGTTTTTTTTATAAAAAAAAACAGAAAAAGGGGACATTGTTTGAAGCATGTAGTAGTAGTAGTCGTAGTAGTACATACATCGCATCGGTTAATTTTTTTGAGTGTACACCATGTGACCATTACGAAGAAAAACAGAGAGAAAAATGGAAAATGTTAAAAAGTAGTTGAGAAGCTCGTTGAGTAAAACTAAAGAGATCAATATAAGAAAGAAACAATAAAAACAAAAAAGTCAAACTCAACACGATGCTCGTGCTACCACCATACCACACACAAGTCGTCGTCTTCTTTTCTACCAACCGAAGAAAGCGTCAAATGTATGTATTATACCAGCTATATGGCCGCTAGATAGAAAGCAAAGCTTATAATAATATGTAGATTATACATTCTTCCCATGAAAATCAAATTGAAGTTAGTGTACAGCAAAATGCACATTTTATTGTTGACTTTTCAGACTAAAATGGCACTTTGTTTTCCCGTTTCACAGAAAGAATTAAGCTTGTAAGTCATATCATAAGACACAAAAACCCCAGAAAAAAATATTCTTGGACATTACATTTTTTTCTGGGAATGGAATATCTTCTCATATAATCACAATCAGTAATACCAAAAGTGGCATATAATACCAAACTAACTCGTAGCGACTAGACCACTGTTTTGTAATGTAATGTAATCCACATCTTTCTCCTCCCCCACCTCCTTATTTCCAAAAAAAAGAAAGATGAAAAAGCTCTTATTTTCCTCATTGTCTCACAGCCTCAACGCTAAATAAGCAAGACACTTGTAATACAATTGTGGGCCATTCCTATCAAGAATCAAGGAGCGTTTCTAAACTTTTACGACATAAGAAAAAAGAGAAAAATGAGAGAACAAGAAAGGCAAAAGAGTACAATGGAGAATCCTCCGAAAAAAATAGCTGTAAAAGAAAAATCCTCTTAAAAAAGAGGCACACAAGATGAAAGAGACACTATATACGACGACGAAACAAACGAATGCTGTAGTCATTTTAGTACATATGTTGTTTGACTGTGTGTGCAATTTTCTTGAGGGAGACAAACGATTTTTAGTACTCTCATATTGCATCTTTGCGTTTCTCATGTAACAAATAATGCACAGTTTGTAGAAACAATATGTGTGTGTGAACGTGCTTATGCCGCCACCACCATCGCGTTGAAAAAGCAAAAGAGAGAATGGTGAAAGTGGAAGATCACTTTCTAAACCAAGCTTAACAAAACCAAAAGGAACAGAGGCATCATATCGGCGTAATCATTATCATCACAAAACCTACCAACCAACGGTACTAGGTATACGTAGGAAATTGTATAAAAGCTTGAGTATTTGAGTGTGTGTGTGTTGTTCAACTGTTTAATGTTCTTCTGCGTGTGATCCAGCTTGCACTAAATTATTCTATAATTGGGTGAAGGCCGAATCCTATAAGAATTTTTGCCTGTAGTTGTATCCGGCTAGTTAAGCCAAAATCCAGTTCAGTGTTCACAGAGCTTAAATACTGAGAAGCAATCCTATAATCTAAAATGAACACATTGTTTCAAGTCAAACCAAATCCAACAGAGTTCACAAAATACAAAAATAATATCCACTTCACCAAAACGCCACACCACATGAGGGAGAGCGGTGGTGAAACGGTGAATAGACTTGACTTTTTGCCTGTATGATATAATAATTTCGACTTCGCATATCTTTCTACCAACCATTTTTTGGCTGGACGTCCTGCTATTCCTTTTGGTATGCCTGTCTGAAGCTCCTATATCTTATGCAAGAATGTACTAAACAATAATACAATAATATGCACGCATGCAATCATAATGTGGCTTATTCCATTTCAGTGCTTTCACTAGGAAAACCTCATCTCTCCTCTCATTTCTCGATTTGCCCTTTTTATTTTCCTGACACGCCATGATGATGATCATGATGCCACGCCACACAAAAAGGAAAATGTAACTACATCAAGACCACATCACATACACAAATAATATCTAAATAAGCGTAGAGAGAAAAGCACACATATGAAAACAAGAAAGCATTACAAAATGAGGAGAAAAATAGTAAAAATACAAGAATGGAATCTCTGGCTCTTCTTCTGGTCACATTGGGGCCAACAACAGAAAAGACGTAAACTTATAGACAAAGAAATAATAAAAAAGTAAGTTGAGGAGATAGAGAGAAACAGAGAAAAGGTTCATGTTTCCCGAGTTCAGGTCTTCATTTTCATTTTGCTGAGAGATGCTTCGTCTGGGTTTTTTTTGGGAGAATGGATGAAAATAAGCGAAATAGATGAATGAATATTCTTGTTATTTGCTCTGTGCTTTTGGTGGTGTGGTGATTCGTTTTCGTGGTGCTGACACATGATTATGTTCTCTATGTGATAATGTAGGTATGTATGCAATGAATATGTATCACAAGTATAAAGATAGGAGAAAGAATTTTAAGTTTTTTTTTCTTGAATTTCAGCTTGTTTGTAGTTTTTGGGCTCGTATTTTTACTCTGTTTAGGTATTCTCTTGAAATTGTCTTGATTTTTCTGAAAGCATTGTTGGCAGCTATTGTGCATCATGAACAATATAGAAAAGCATATACTTTTAAATGCATTACAAATTATTTTGAGAGTATGAAATTCCATATTCTCTGCTTGTGGTATAGTAAAAGCAGAGAAACCGAAGGACAACAACAAAGAGTCAGTGAAAACGATACAAGAAAAGCGTTTACTACCATCGCTCTACAATGTGTTCACTATTTTATGGCTGCACTTGGGGCTGGGATTTGTAAATCTTAAAACGAATGTGAAATTTTCTTCTTTCTTGTTTTCAACTTCCTCGCCCGCTTTCTACAATATTTGTACATATACATGTATATCTTTTACTTTGTTTTATGCAAAAAAAGTTTGTTTTTCTATACGTCAGTCCTTAAAAAATGCCATTACATAGCACAAGTTTTTACAAAATTATAGCTTGAAGAACATGTTAGGTTCATATTATGGCTTTACTTTTTTACTAACATCTAACATTACACCAGATCAGACCGGGCTTGTGCCAATAATACAAATGTCTGGATTGTCCCACCGTGTGTGATCGTTTGTACTTGAAATTTTACAATTTTTCAAGTCAAAAGTTAGCCCAAGTAAGTCTGAAAAAAAATTCTTTGTCTACAAACAACCAAAGAATATGTGAAGATGTTGATTATGATAACGCTTTTCTTCTGAGCCAATTTTTAGAAAGTAATTGTTCTATCTTTACCTATGAATCTATGAATGAGTGTCCTGTACCATTCTCAAATGTGCATAAAGAAACTTTGCCAAGCGTCTACAATTAAATTTACTATACCTACAGTCTTCTTACGATACGATACAACAGATAACAAAAGCCATATAGTACCCATCTTTTTCACTTCGAACTAAAATCATATTTACAAAAACTAAAAACTGGATTTGAATACGCACAAATACTTCGCATAAATTAAATAACTATCAAAATATCAAGTATTTGGAGATATCATTCTAACTAACGACACGACATAAATGCGACGATTACCCAAAATAGGAAAGAATTTCATCATATCGTCCTCCCCAATATTTTGGACAGGCGAAAGCCGTACTTTGTTTCCACAATGAAAACGAGTGTAATACCTCAAAAATATATGTATAAGTTAAGTAAAAGCGTATGGTTGCTAGTTGTAAATTCTCGTGAGCTCTGGCAGTTTTTTTTTCGAATTCCATGAAGTAATACTTTGTGTAGCACAAGTACAGCCACATTGGCGGCAGGCAATTGAGGAACATTCGTTCTAATGGGGAAAATATTTTTTTGTAGGGCGGACTTTTATACAATACATAGTATTTTTAGCCGTCACATCAACCACTACTGCTAACATAGATATATTTCTACATAAATTCGGGTACAATATGAATGAAAACATGTATAAATTCCTGGGACGAAAAAAACCACGCTCGTAATAAAGAAATAATAAGAAAGAGAAAAAAAGAGTTGTAAGTTCTGGTTATATTTTGCAAAAGTAATACATATAATGCCAAGTGAAACGTAATGCCTATTTATCCAAAAGAAAAAAAACTAGAAGAAATCATTATCATCACTAGAAAAAAATAGTCAGCTGAAGAAGAAAAACGTAGAGAAATGAGAAGTACAAGCACCACCATTTTTTCGCCTGCCTTCATGCATCAGATCAGGATATGTTTGTGGGATAACGATCCCTGTTTTATGACACTCTCTGACCATTTTCATGGGCTGACCACATGGAGAGAGAAAGGAAATGCATTAGAGGGAAACAAAGGGTCAGTCAGAAAGGGAGAAAAAAAGAAAAGCTTTGCTGTTTGGATGATGATCATGATCAGTCAGTCTTCTTTTTTTCCTGTTCAATGTTACTACCATCAGCATTCAGCATGTCGGACATAAACATTTTTTTCCTCATTTCCTGGAGTACTTACTTAATAATGCTTGCAATTTTACGATGTGGTAGTAACAATCATAACAATAACCGGAGTGCACATTAGATAGGTACAAATACACTACTATACTGAATGCTACTTTTGTAATGTTGATAAATAGATATAGCAGGTAAAGTTTTCTTACTTATTTTCCGAAACTATAGCTAAAATACAAAGCTCTCCACTCCAAAGCTACTCTTCTGTATTAAATAACAATGCAAAAAGGTAAGCGGTAGTGGACTGGAGACCTGTACAGTAGTAGTAGTAATCATAAGAATAAAATAGGGTTACTAACTTTTTGTGTGTAGAGATCATCAAAATGAATTATCATTATTTTGTAACGAGAGAAATGGTAAAATGGTAAACCATACCTAGAAGTAATGGTCACAAAAGAGAGAGACTTGCTGTGAGAGTGATTTTTATTTTTTTAGGTATGAAATATTTTATAGAAATGTATGTATATTTTTATATATTTGTATGCACATATATATTTGACATATCCTTCACTTGGAATGATAATAGTATGCATTCACTCAAGAAGCGGAATAAGACATGTCCTTATGGAATTACAGTGAACAGGATAAGTGAGGTGCACTTGAGTGAGAGGTGGAAATCATGGTAAGCAAGTGGAAAGAGCATCGGAGCAAAATAAATTTCTTTCCGTGTTTGTCTGTGTGCATGTATACACGAGCACAAGTTCACACTATACTCCTTTCCTTACCACCGCCACAAAAGGCTTTCATATAAGATGATATGCAGGTATACAAGATATAAATGGGTATAGAGACATGCAAAAGTAAATATTATATAAAGTAGTTGTGGTACACAATAAGTAAGTAAAAGTAACTAACTGGGTGATAAAGTGGATAGTGAGGTGGAATGGAGAGTGAATAGAAGAATGGTATACAAGGGAAGAGCTTGACGAGAAGATGAATAAAGAAGGAGGAAAGGGAAAAACGGTGGTAAAGGAAGCAGCGAAAGAAAGCGTCAACACAAGCATTTCAGATAAGAAGAACAAGAGAGAGAGAGAGAGGTTAAGAGAGGAATCACCAGAAATAATCACTTTTCTTTCGGAAGCAAAAGCGCGGTAAGTGAAGGCTTCTCCCCCCTCTCTCTCTCGTTAGTTGGGTTCCTGCCACAAATACAAATACAACTTTTCGTCACTTGTATACAAATATAATATGCATATTTGTTTTTACTCCACATAGATATATTATTATAAGTAGTGTATTTTTGTGTACATATTATTTGTTTCTCCTCTCATCTCGCCGTCTTGAAAATTTAGGTGGTAGTGGTTGATATTCAGGGAGACTTGGAAAAGGAAAGCTGTTGAAGACAATGAGGCAAGCCAAGAGAAGAAGCTGGGCTGGCTGGAGAAAAAAGAGTTCTCTCTGTTCTGTGAAGCACAACAGATATTCTTTCTTCCTCATAGGCTTGTTTGTGCCAAAAGGCTTGTGTGTTTGCGGTGGTTTGGTTTAGGTGTCCTCTTCTTTCCTCTTGCAATCAGTCTTCTCTTTCTCAGAGTTACTTGGAAGAAGAAGAAGAAAGCTCTTTTCCCTTTGAGTTTGAGTACATAACATTATAATACTCTCTCTTCCATTCACACTTTTATCCAAGAAAACAATCTCTTGAAAGAAAGTGGAAAGGTACATACACATTGGAGGAGTGCTGAAGCAAGCAAGTTGGAGTCGGAGTGCATGGTGGTGTGTGTATATTTTGATGATGAGAATGTTGTTTGTGATGCCGATATGATGATAATCATGAAAATCGCAGGGATATTACCTATTACTTGTTCTTAAGTACTTCTTTCACTCTATTAGAGAAAGTGGGGAAAGCAGGAATCAGTAGATGAATAAACGGATGTGTTTTGGCATTGTTCAGCACCAGCCTCACACACACTCTGCTGATATGGGTTTTTCGAGGAGGAAACTGGCAAACAAGGGGAATTAGGTAACTTCCTCTCACTCACCCTCAGTTTATGTCTAAACTTGTATTTCAACGAGTACTTATGTAAGACACATATTATTCCAAGAATTTCACCCGTTCAGTGTTTCCTCTTCCTTACTATGTGCCTTATCAGCGCATTTTCCTGCTATCTTGATCAACGCAACAACAAACAAGTTATACCTGGGCCGGGAGTACGTTTAAAAACACTTTTATGCTTTGTTGAATTTAACAAGCGAAACTGGAAAAAAGATTACTTGGTTCGTTTGGTCCATTTTTACATGTTTATTACATAATTTGTAACATGTTTCTTTGTTTTTGCACTCAATTTTTAAATTTGTTTTCAGGTTTAGGTTACCTTAATGTACATATATTTGTTGAAACAAAGTTGTTTTGACATCACGGAAATTCATCGTGATTTAATTTCTCCAAATTAGATGGTAGAACATCGCATAAGGTCGCTTTTCTGTCATAATAATGACTCTGTCATTTTCATTTTATATTGGATACTGCTTCTCTTAATTTCCGGTTTCATATATATTCTTCTTCTTCGTTTGCACTTCATAGTAAACCACTAAATTAACTGTCTCAATGTTTCTTGCAAGTTGCAACATTGAAGACATAGACTTGGTGCACTGTTCTTTCATCTTGACTGAAAGTACAATATACCAAGTACCAATAAGTGTTTTGAGCTAACGATCTAGTCGGAGTCAGACTCAGCTCGATATCCATCCGGTGACACAAATCCCCATCAACACAATTTCTTAGGAAAAGCTTACTTAACTAGCCAAAAATTCTTTTACTCGAGAAAAGTTTTGTGTAAACTCATCAGTATCAAAAGAGATGATCATACGAAAACTAACATCTTTTTGTACCAAAGATACTTGAAAAAGATGGGCATTACAAATTTTATGCTTTACCAAACAAAATTGTCCTTTTCCTCCATCATCAATAGACATTATATTTACACAATATGAATTTCTAAAATCATAAAAGAGCTCTACTTTCACGCAAGTAAAAATGCTTGTTCTCAACATCAATCGTTCCCTGTGCCCTTTTTCATACTGAAAACACAGTAAGCTTTGCAATCTTTTTTCCAGTCG
>JAQIWN010001127.1:0-22989 GCA_034699025.1 Entomobrya cf. arborea Gr-Col-00668
AGCGCGCACCTTTTTGAATGCATTCAAATTGTACAAATAGATAAGAGGTTATAGACAATCTATAATTCAAGCTTAAATAGTATAGTTGGCAATGATTTTAATTTTGGTATCAAGCATAATGAATGATGACTAATGATTATGATTAAAAGATATATTATAGAACTATTTAGCCAAGCAGACAAGTTACCTCTGTCCCACTGAATTTTTAATTTCATGAAGCAAAAGGTTGATTCCTCGAATGACTCACCTGCAAACAAAAAAAAACAAAGAAATAAGTTAGTAAATATCGATACAGAGAAGTTTTCGATATTGGTATCTGTCTGTATGTAATGCATTGTGCCGTTTTAAAAGTTTCATATCATAATAACATACCTATCATATAATATATATATTGTATACATTTCAAAAGCTAGTAAAACAGTTGTTAAATTAAATAAGAAAAAACAGTGATTGTATCTTATAAAAAGAATTTCCTAATATTTCCGATTATTTTTTCCAGTTTATTTATTTAGTTTTCGAAGGTGTATGGAGAGAACGGTTTTTATTTTCTGCATATGCATGTAAAATATATTCTACGTAGTTCACTAAATGAGTGATGGATAGTGAAGTTTGATTGCAAATGCAACTATTTTTGATTTCATAAAGCTGAAGAACGAAATAACAATCCATGTTTATGTTTCTTCTTTTCAGGCCTTGGTTTTTTTTACTAATATACACCACTTGTTCATGTATTCCATGTTCCACTTAAAGCATATAGAAAACGAGAAAGCGTCACTTGATAATATTAATCATCATCATTTCATATTTTTATGAAAGGTATATAATATCCCGTAAACAAAACAATATTTTTTTTCTTTTTTCATATAAAAATAAATGTAATCGTACTGTGTCTGCGTTAGCCAAACATCATAACGGTCTACTGATTTTAAATCCGCAGAAGGGATGATTTTCCGATGACGTGTGCATAATACACACAGGTTTCTATTCAATTCAAAACCAGTTGGCAATATTACAAAGGTAATAAAATATGACCATAGCGCACAGCAAAACGAAAGGGCCTTTTCATGTGGCATGTGTATAAAAATTAAACTCACAAGGCACACATGATGAAAATGAAAAGGTTAAAAATTCCAGGCCAGGTGATCTGTATGATCTTGTCAAAATAGGGTTTACCGAGTGCACACGTACACACAAAAGAAAAAGGTCTTTTGAATGTATTTGACGAGTAAAAAGCCTGCCTGCAAAGCATTTATGAAATTCAAAGTAATAAGGTAAATTCATCGTGTACAACCCAGCGTACGTTCATGTGTCTATTATATTATTTACACAACACACAGTAACGGTGCCAGTAAAGAGGAAAGCCCGAAGGGATCTCCTTTTATCTTCACTGTACATGTGCATGATGATTATGATGATTATAATCATGCACATAAATACACAGATTTAAAGTGAGATCACATCATGTGTATGCTTATATGTACGTCTCTGCAAATATAAGTGTGTACGTAGTCAAGTAAAAAGAAAGGAAGAGAAAAAGGAACAATAAATACAGAACAAATTTTAATGTGCAAGTCTGCTCCTGACTTTAATCGTTTATCATCACGGTTCATTTCCCATATTCCGCGCTTGCATGACTCTCTCTTTATACAAAACTTACAAAATAATAGAGAAATTCACTTCACCTCACAGGGAAGAGGGGGAGAAAAAAAGTAGGAGTAGTAGGTAAAAATGCTTCTTTATTTTCTCGTGGTAGTTTAGTTGGGTTGAACGGTGAAAAGGGGAAAAACTGTCCTTTGCAAATAGGGTTATAAACCATGTTTCTAGTCAAGTCAGAATGCAATGATATTTGGTTATACGGTGGAGTCAAATATAAGAATCAGGTAGAATGACGATCATCAGCAAACGTCGAAATCACCTTCATATATTTTGGCGCATCACCCTAGTCAATTTGGAAACATTAATATCGTAAATAAATGAGAAAATGATTATTTCTGTATTTCATAAAATCAAAAGAAGTATATGATGAGCTTTTTTTAATCATAATGCAAGTAACATGTGGCACTAAAGTTTTGAGCGTGTGCCAAACTTATTTGAGAATATTTTTGGGATATTATGTTTTAACGGTACATTGAATACCTGAGAAAATCGAGAGCATGCATTCAATGGATTTCATTTTTGAATTCATGATACGATGCAAAGAGTGTCTGCACTTAATGAAAAATTGCCAGATAATCCTGAGACGACAGGAGTATAAGTGAAGTTAATTGAAAGACGTCAAGTATGCTAAGCTGTATTTGTAACAACTTTTTATGCATACTTTCTTCAAAATATTTATGTGTACACGATTGGATGAAACTTTACGTACAAGAAGTATTTAAAATCACGATCCAGTTCAAAGTTCGTGGGACATAGTTATCAGCCACTACAGATAATTAAGGTAATTGCTTGGTTCAATTGACGGATGAGTACATAAAAAATCAGACGACACGAGAGTTTGCGTGATGACAAGAGAACTTGTAGACTGCTGAACGATTTTAAACAGCAATAAATATATTCGTCCTAGTTTTAATATTACATGCTTGGAATATTTCTACTGGTATTGATTTGAGTAAACGTGTGAAGCATGTGCAGAAATTTGAATGTAAGAAAGAATTTTAATGCATGCAGAAATAATGGTTCAATGTTGTGTCGTCTGTTTTAAGATCGACGAATTATATGACATTATGAGACATTAGGGTGTATCATGGTTTCGCGATTATTTACTCTTACGTTTATAAACCAAAAACTAAAAAACTATTATAATCGGTAAACTGTGAAAATACGGCTAAAAACTGCATCCAGTAAAAATATAATCTGAGTTGTCACAAGTCCATGACATTCTTGTAGAAGCGGTTACTTTATGCAATTTGTGTTTGATTTGCGCTGAAATAAAAACTTATTTCAACCTTTGACCTGTAGGGTCAGCATCTATTTCATAAATTAAAATTACCCCAGCACTGATTAGTGAATCCAAAAAAAGTTTTGAAAAAATTATAAGCATTGAATTTGGATATGCACTAAAGCCTAACAGTAGAAAAATCGATTATTTTTGTTTTTTTACCACTTTTCAGTAGTTTATTTTGTTTTTGGATTATAATCGTCTTTTGGATTAAAATTTGAATTCGGCGCTCAAAAATCTATGATTTTTTGGACGATTATTTACTTTCTCGAGTTTAATCATTCATTTTGATATCCCCTATTAAGAAGTATTCGACGTTTTAAATATCGTAATAAAAACCCTTGACGTAGATTACACTGAATTGCAGAGACCATTTATTTTTTATCAGCAACATTTTTAGTACTAAAATAACGTGAAAACAAGGAATGCAAGATTTGAATGCTTCATTTTGTATCTTTTATTTATAAGATCCACAACATCGGGAAATATCTTTGTAGCTATCACATTACTACTTTTATAATACAAAAGAAGCTTTAATCCTTTATAGTAATGAAATTCAATTATCTAAAAAAGGGTAGTTGCGTATATTTGTTTTTGTTTTCGTTAATTAACTGAATTAAATTATAAATTGTACCTTTACAATTTATAAGGAAACATGGAAAAATCTTCCAAAGAAACTCCAAAGACCCACTTCAAAAATACAGGAACTGAGAGCAAATGAGATCCAATACAAACGAAAGTAATAATTCCCTATTGCAATAAATTACAGAAAAAGAGAGATGTGAAGAGAAAAGCAAATTCGAGTAATTAAATTTACGGGAAAACTCCTTTTCGACGATATACGTGTATAATATATGTGGCTAAGTATACAATGGCGTAATTACTCTATCGTTTCAGCTTTCAACAGTAACAAAGAAATAATATGATAGTGATGGTACAAAGGTAAAAATACTAAAGAAAACAGAATGTAAACTAAACAACAAGATATTTTCTAGAAAGCCTAAACAAAGCGTAGAATGATGGCATGCATGTCAACACCTTTTGCGTATTTCTAACATTCTTTCAAATATTCACACATTAGTAAAATTAGCCGAAAAACAAAAAGAGATGATTCTGATCACAACATTCGTTTTCGCTGAAGAACCCTATGGCACAATGGAATAGACAATCCATATTTATTTCTTCGAATTGAGAGAAGGAAATAGAACAAAACTTGGTCTGCAGTTGTAAATGTAATGCTACCGATAGTCTGAAAGTTAATTGAATAAAATCTAAACTTTATAATAAAATTCCAAACTGATCACGATTTTCATCACGAGAATATCCTATACAGGTTATAAATACATACACTCGACACACTCAAGTGATTATTTACAAGCAAACAAATAGGTAGACCCATTTACCAATATGCATGTATACAAAAGTAATAAATAAGTATATGTTCCTTTCTTTCTGGCAAGCTCACAAATTTTATTCAATTTGCCACGTTGATGATGGTAATGACAAGACTACGACGATAATGATGATGACGACAACGATATGGTTTTTATGCTGTACGTGTTCACCCTACTACACACATAAGGTTCATTCCTTCTGGCGTATCACATCTCTTGCCAGCATAAATTTGCAGCAGTAAACAAGTCATTGAGTATATTTTACACATCAGATTTGATGATCGTGTAGGACCCACAACGACTGTGTAGGTTTTCGTTGAAGTTTATTATAAAAGCTCATTATAGAAAAAGGTAAGTAGAGAATAGCCAAGTGAAATAGAAAAGACAAGGAGAAAAACTACTATTCAGTGTAAAAAGCCTAACCTAAACTGAACTCTAAATAGCTAGTAAAGTTAAAAATAATAGGGACATCATGAACATATAGGATTCATGTGAAGTGATGAAGGTGATATGGCTCTAAATCTGCTATGTTCCATGTTCTAAGAAAATTAGTCGTTATTTTGTTCGCATAGCCGAGTTGCAATAGCAGAGCATGCCGTTATTCTGTCTTCACCTCATCCTTTCTTCTACATGTTTGTAGGTCTTCTACATTTTCCTGTGTGTGGGGCACAACTATATGTTGTTGTTTCTGAAGTAGGTTTTCTAGGCTGCAAGTCAAAAGAAGTCATTTAAATGGAGACGCACGAGGCACTTAAAAGAATTGATGGCTTCATTAACAAATCAATCAAGAGACAATTAGCCAGTTCCTCTGCAAGCCATGTACACAAGTAGACTTTGTATCGTGTTTACGTGCTCAGTTCTTTGTTTTGCAAGCTATGCATATCTGTAGTTTTACTGAAGCTTGAGAACCATGCAAATTTACACACTGGGATGAAAAAATAGAGCAATAAAAATGAAGACAAAGGAGGTTGGATTAGAGCCACGAGGTAATTTTTGTCTGATGCATGTACTCCCATCTTCCATTAATTTATACGTAAATTATACTTTAAACTTTGTATAGAATTTCCTAAAAATGCTTAATATTAGCATCAATTAGTGATTCATAATAGTCTACTAATTGTAATCTCCTTCACCCTTATAATCCCTGAAACCCATTTTATTTCACAGGTAAACTCAACACTTCTCCATTCCAACTCGTTCACGAAAGCCTATAATTTTAAAAGTTTTTTTTGTTCTTCGTAGAAAGCTCTTATTCTGGTAATCCAAAATGTTCATGGTAATTACCAGTTACTCTGATAGTGATTACATACGCAATCTCAAGTGAAAAATGACTAAGCCGCTGATGATGAAGATGATGATCATGAAAATTACCTTTTTTAAGAACTTTTTCTGAATTAATACCCAACCCGTAACCAAAAGTTTCTAGCATACCTCACTTTCTAAAGACCTCATTCTTCTTTTTCTTAGTTTGTTGCATGAATAAAAAACTCTACACTCAGTTCATACTTATGTATATCCTTAACTTTCTTTCAAAAAGCTTTCACTAGTTTGCATGTAAGTCGTTGCTAACTTTCAGCAAAGCCATTTTAGTAGTGGTTGCTGATAAATGCAATTTCATTAACGACTTGACATATTCCATAATTAAAGTCATCCACTCTAAAACCATTGACTTGATTCATTCATCTTCTTAGAATCTGTTTTTGAATAGCTATTGAAAAAATGTTGAATCACAAGTGGAGTTTCATCGCTAACCAGAGAAAAAGGAAAAATCATTTTTCTTTTTGAAAAGTCAAGAATTAATAGATGCTACTTACTGGTACGCAAAAAGGTGGAATTCAGGTAAGCTGATGAAAATGCATGAGAAAAAAGCACAGAATTATGCAAACGCAAATGTCTTGTTGACACTGCTATATGTACCTATGTAGAAGTGCACTTATTTTGCACACCTCTTTATTTCTCTGTTGATTCTTTCATTCTCGGCTCTTGAAAAGCTCACTAAAAAGGTTTTGATGGTGGTGGTTGTGAATGTGGTGGAAGGAGAAAAAGGAGGTAGAAAATGTTCTGGTTTCTTGTATAAGTTATATTAATAATAGGCTTTTGAGAGTCAACTCAACTCTTTCACTCATTCAGTAAGTCAAGAGTTTCAGTGAAGGTGTGTGTGCGATATTGCTAGCAGCGGCAGTCCATACTATACCACCTCACCAAACACAGTCAAAATGCTCACTTAAGAAAAAAGAAGTTCCTTCTCGGAAGAAAAGCGAATAAAAGTGAACAAGTGTATACATATCTTGGGACGATGAAGATGTTCACTCACAACCCTACTATCCACCTTCTCTCAGCCTCTTGAGAACTATTTACTGAAAAGAGAAGATTCTCATGTTTTTGGAGGAGAACTAAATAGGATATAATACGTTCTACATCACATCACACCAGCTATTTGCCTTGTTGCTATACACTGTGTGGAGTATTTTATTCTCTTCCTTTCTCTCTTGATTTCATTTTTAGTAAATTTGTTTTTTGCCAAGGAAGTATAAGTAAGGAAGTTATATTAGACAAGTGCCCGCACTTATTCTGAGAGATTCTTGCATGTTGAGATTTTCACGGTGAAGGGAAAAGGTAGAAAAAGAAAAGTGGAAGATAAAAGGTAGGTAGGTTATATGTAGGCACTAGGCACACTTGCAAATATACGCAGTTAAATTTGTAGAGGAGTAATAAGTATGTGTGTACATTCTTATTATATTGTTATCACTTTGTATTATCAGTTGTAGTAAAGTAGGAGAAAGAGATGAAGAGGTGGATACGTTTCATCAGCAAATAAAGAAAATAAGAAAAGGAGGTGCACTGTATACATATCTTTTATTTACGAAGATGAGTACGGAAACAGAGCAAGCACACCTTCTCTTATTCTTCCTCTAAGAACGTACAAACGAGGTGAATACTTTTGCTCAAGCACAAAACCAAACGACTTGACTTGAGTCGTCATAACTTTTTTTCTCTTGAAAGAGTAAAAGGAGAGGGAGTGCGGAGAGAAGTTGAAGGTGGAAAATAGTTAAAGAAGTTGGTTCTTGGTTTGTGATGATGATGGTCATGATGCAGTGGAAGCTGTGCTGTTGCTGATACCGTGGTAGATCATCGTGCTTGACTTGACTTAAACACGGTCTGGGTTGGATGTAGGAAGACAGTGGGAGGTAAAGGCAGTGTGAGGAGAAGTTGTTGGAAGGTGTAATAAAATAGATAAAAGGTTTAAGAAAAGAAGAAACTCTATAGTAAATAGTGAGTAAAACTCGAGGCTAGGCAGCACACAACTCAACACCTTTCTTGTTCAGGTTGCTTCCACAAGATAATAATAATGGGACACAATACTTAGCTAATGGGAGCGAGAAAATGAATCTGAGGATGAAGGCAAGAAATTTCTCTTCTTTTTATTATGTTGTATAATTTAGTATAAAATGAGAATGTCTATTTATTTATATACCCTGTGTATAGTATAGAGACAAAGATTGCTATATTACACCGAAAATGTTTTATGATTTAACTTGATCTCTCATTCCATCCACTGCAACTTGTGTGACTTGCTGATTATTCCTTAAAAAGACAAGATGATAAGATACAAAGTTACTATATTACGCCTACTTAGTACCTTTCTGCTTAACTTTATCTTATTGTACGGTATAATTACACGAAACGTAATAAAAGAAAAGGGTAGATGATTGTGATTTTAATGAAACAATTTGGCTCTCTGCTGTTCATGTTAGCTTTAGCTGTGAGAAAGAAAATTTACTTTATTCTTATTACTTTTTCCACTTCATTCTTCCCCCGAACCAAACCAGTTTATTGTGCAGAATTTTCAAGAGTACCTCATCGGCTGACCATAAATACATTACATAGAGTAACTAAAAAGTGAAAATGTTTTTGAGCAATTGTTCTTTCTTCACTTCATCATTTTCACTTTTACAATATTTAAGAATCTTACTTTTTTCCAAACTCATCATTCAAGCGTATTCACGTATTTCTTTTCATTCATTGTTCATTGTAAAATGTTTGGGTATAAAATGCTTCCTAACCTTTCAGACAACCTGCTTTCAGGCAATGTGCCGCCATTACCTTTTCGGAAAAGTAAAAATTGTATGGAGACCCGTCTACTGCACTCATTCTCACAGATATGAACCCTAATATGCACAGTTCACTTCTCTCTCCAACGAATAAAAATATTAAGAAAAAAGATAAGGAATGAAAAAGTAGGAATAAGAGACAAACAATCAGAGACAGGCAGACGGATAGCGTATACTATTCACGAGTTCGTAAAAAATACATCAACAACAGCAACAGCAGCATTGATTCTACCTCTCTACCACTAAAGAAGGAACAAAGTGTGGTGTGTGTGGTGAAAATGTACAAGATGGATTGATAAGGTTAAGTGAGCAAGAATCTTTCTATTTGTACCAAATAAATAAGATGGAGGAGTAAACATAAAATGCACATATATTTATATAAGTAATTCAACCAGTCAGGTGATAGAGAGAACAAGAGGGAGAATATATATTACCTCTGCAGAATCTCTTTTCCTTTCTCTGCATCATGCTTCCAATCTTCCCTTTTTATCCCCGCCCGTCGATCAGTTTCCATTGAATCGGTAAAAAGCTCAATCTCCCAATCCACTCATCGTCACATACAAACCTTGCACACACTTGTCTCTATATTTTTTTTACTTGTTCAGAAACTTATATATCTATTTTATAGTAAACACATCAAGGTAAACCCAAGAACAGTGGAGAAAAGGTTCTTATAAAGATTTTTCTACCTTTTTCCACCACCACCACTACTACACAAGTCGTTCATGACGTTGTTGATGACTCTTAGAAGAAAACCTACAAGGCTATTCATTGATAGACAGATGAAGAGGAGGAAAAGAAGGGAGAAAATGGAGGGGAAATTTTGACTCATACTTTTGTATATAAATACTTGGGATTCCTATACATTCATTCCATTTCCACTAGACTGCATATAGCGCATAGGAAAATATTATTGCTCATTGCTCCCAACCACCTTATACCGCAATACGAAATGATGATGGCGACGATGACGATAACCATCGCAAGGAGGGGGTAGCATCGACAACATAACAAGATGAAGTTCTAAGGAAAAGGAAGAAGAGAAAACATGAGCATCCATCAAAAGATCTTAGCATCATCACCTTTTGTATTTATACAATACTCAAGGAATGAAAGAGAGAGGGAAAGTGGTGGAAAGCAAAGCACACGGCAAATGAATGGAATACATCATCGATAGATCGGAAAGAGAGATGATGTTTATGGAAGAAGAAAAAAAGGTAAAATGGGAGATTTTGAGAGAGAGTGAAGGAAAACACAACTGACAATGTACAGGTTTGCTTACACAGAAGGAAAACACCGACAATGATTCCGGTTTTGATCATCTTGTTCAAATTTCATCCTACCTCAATCGAACATTGCAGTAGTGCACAGAACAGAGCTGGTGTACTCGTACATATCAATAAATACAAAGAAAAGTAAATATACCTTTCATCTGAGGAGTCATATTGCTTGCCAATCACTATCACATATAATGCCTTGTGTTGGAGCACCGGTGGTTTTCATGATGACGACAAAGATGATGGTTGCGGCACTTGTGCTGCACACTTTTAAGGAGACAAGAAAGGGGAAAACAAAATGGTTGAACTGAATATGAAGGAGAAGAGAAAGGTTACCGTTTGTGTTCAATTTTTTTATGTATGTGCGGCTAGTGATGCTTTCAAGGAATTCATTTCAAGGAAAAGAAGAAGAAAGAAGCAAGAAATAGAAGACGACAAGGTGAAATTTTGTTGATGGCGAAGGAGGTATGTATGGTATACGTCATAGAAAACGTTCATATATACCTGTTTATGTAGGAATGGATGTATATGTATCGCTATAAATGAAGTAGACCACACATCGTTTTAGTAGGTGGGACATGTCAGGTGTACCAAATGGAAATGGATGAAGGTGTTGCGTTGGCATGTAGTACGTATAGATAGATAGCCAAAAAAATACATTGCTATGCTGTAATGGTGATGGTGATGGGGGGAATAGAAAACGACTCTACTATATGGAAAGGGCGAGGTTGTCTGTTGATGGTGAGAATATAATATTGACTGTGATGATGTGAGGAAAAGGAAAGAGAAAAAAAGAACACAGTTCATACCTTAAAGGTACGTGCAAGGTACACAAAAAGAGCTGATGATTTCACCACCAATGATGCTGATTCATGCCCTTTTCCTGTGAGTCTCTCTCACTGTCTATCTATCCATGTACCATTACCATGTACTATGAAAGAATGAATGAAGGTACAAACAGAGAACAACATGAACAAGGGAAACTGATGTTGATGTCAGATCACTCGTCGACTCTTCACTCACAATCAAAAGGTGTACCATGAATAGGTGGTGGTGATGGTGGAAGGAAACTATGTAGTACTGGTGATAATTATAACGTTTAGTTTTTATATCTATCCCTTTCTATCACCTATACAAAATGGATGATTTTCAGACAAGTAGGCAGGTAAGAAAAAAAAGAATAAAAGTTTTTGTGTACGTGAAGCAATGCATTCCGCTGCCGTCAGCACTTTTATTCTACCCATATTTTTTCTTCTCTAAAAGGAAATCTCCCACAAATACTCCAACTCAACTGAACACTCAAACCAACGCGTTTAGTAGTAGCTAGCTCCATTCAAAGAAGAAAAAAAGAGATCTTTCAGTACCACCATCATCATCATATCCGCCACCATAATAATAATAACGTTTCTGTGTGCAACGGAAAAGCGAAAAAAAAGTGGAAGAGAGAAGAGAAGTGAGTGAGAGTGGAAAGAAGCTTAACAAAACTGCTCACTCTACTCAACTCTTTCACAGACACCGCATCTGAGTAAGTGATTCAGAGAAAAGAAAAGGCAAGCAAGCAGATCTGCCGCTTGCTCTGCACACCTTTTTTTCCTTTTCACCTTTTGCCATCACCACACAACGATGCGATCATGCTGCTCATCATCATGCCATTTTCTTGCTTTTCACCTTTTTATCCCTTTGCACTCGTCTTTACATATATGCATAATATATGTATAGAAAGGAAGAGAGAGAGAGAAAAACATTCTTCTCTTTCTCTCTTTTTATTCGAGTCTGACAAACTGTTTTCAACAACCAAAACAGTCGTTCCACACTTCCATACAAATAGATTCGGAAACTCCACTGCAGTCATCCAACCGTTCAACCATTTTCTTCCACGAATCTAGTTGAACATCATGAACATATGTATTTTTTTCTACCTATGTATATGAATAACGCATGGGTGAATATATTCACATAAACCAATATCACATTGTGCACTCTCTACATGCACTACATTTATGATGATGATGACAATTCAATGCCTTACCTGACATTCCATTATTATAGTTCTACACCTTAACTTTTGTGATACCATTTTTTCAGTTGCTTACTTTTTTGTTGGCCTCTGACTATACTTTCCAACAAATATCTATTTTTCCTATCCATATTCCCATTATTACGGGGTTACTTACTTGGCATGCATTTCATGCTCATAGTTTTTTTATGTATAGACTACAGAGTACACATAGTGGTTTCACTTTTTTCTACACCAGAGCCTCTCCATAATCTTTTTGTTTTCATATTTTTACATAAATAATACAGTGTTTCTGAATCCATGTGCCAAACAACCAGGTATACGTTATAATATTTTGTGATGATCAAGAGTAAATGACGGATATATGAGTTTTTTTGTGCTATGTTGATATAGTGGCGAATATTGATTTATTTCTAAACGTCGACAACATGGTCATATTTATACACTGGTGGCTTTCTTTCCCTATAAATTAAAACATCCAGTGAGCTTTTACATCATGGTCGCCATACACCTTGATCACAATGATGTGAAAGCAATAGTAGAATAAATTTTCACATTAATATTAGTACTACTGTCGTTTCACCTATCAAATATCGTGTGATCGTATCACGATGATAGGAAGAGAATATAAATGAAATGTGAACTGACCGGGTCTGGACAGGAAATCGTGTTTTGATGAAATACCTTTGAAGTGCATTGGTGCTTTGTGTTTTGTTAGATTCTACTGTAATTCTATAGTCATACAGGTATGCATTAATGAAAATAGAGGTTGTCCGTTGTTAAATATAGCCTCACCTTTGTCTAGTTGCTAAAATGATGGAAGATTTTCTCTTAGCTGAAAACTCCAGCAGTATTTATGTATGGGTTTAGTTGAAATAAATAAATGGACTTTATACGAACACCTTCTCCACATTATATGTATGTACCTACACAGCTCTGTTCAGTTCAGTCAGTAAAACATCATCAATATCATCATAGACATGGGCATACATCACATCATACATTACAATTTGGAACATCGTTGTCGCAGAAAATGGTCTAAGGATTCTTCACTTGACTACATCAAACTTATCATCCAACTCTTTGGTTCTCTTCTTTTCACATTGATGCGCGCATGTTACCTGGAACAATGCATGATAATCATGATGATGGCTACGACGACGGCGGCATCATAGGTAACGGCTGCGGTTGTTCGAGCTGGAACTTCCATTGACGTTGCCTACACCTCCACCACACACAGCTAGTGTACTAGTAGATTGCATCAATGCGTCAAGAAGATCACGTACAATGCAATGTAAGACTGGTATGCTTGCTTGCCCAGTCACTTGAATAAATGCTTTTTCCCATCTCTCACCTCACCTCTTTACGCATACACGAATAAATTTTAACAGAGTCATACATTTGGTATGTGGGGATTCCTTCGTGTAACCACTAATTTCGACAGCACTGACGCTCCTGTCCGCAGTATATCTATAGATCCATTCTTATAGTCATCATTTCTTCTTTTACTTTCATGAAAACCATGCAAAATCGTACGTGAAACCATGTCCTCATGAAATTTGTAAGAGAATCCAAACCAAGGAAGCATGATAGACAGCAGATGGATGGTTTTTGAACAGACTGACGGATGCTTTACACAAGCTTTAGAACTATCTCTTTTTTTACCCGTATCCACTCAACACGATGGACCGTCATCTCCGGCGTGATGATGAATTCGTTCTTTTTGTATATTTAATCCCTGTTCGTTTTATAAGTTTTTGAAATTAGAGAGGGAGAACGACGGGCTGCTGCTATGTAGAATATTGTGGTTCATTGGACATATAACTGATAATGAAAACGAGTGCAGTAGCTGGCTTATTCGGACAAAGTAGTGGCCTGGTCATAGTGGCTTGACTGTCTGCAACAAATTTTATTCTTGGATGATTTCACAAGGACCAAGGTGGTACGTAATAAATACGGAAGGCCCCGTGCTCATCGTGATAGCAATATACATCACAGAGTCTATTGGGGGTTGGGGAGTGAGCTTGTATGTGCAACGCATTGCATTGTATGCTTTTCCGATTGATGATTATTCCTATGAGGATACATGCCTGTCGGCAAAGTATTGATGATAATAACAACGATAATAAGAAGGTAAAGAAGTAAAAAGGGCTATATGCAGGAATGAGAGGGATAGTGAAAGATGACAAGAAATGAATGAGGAGTACAGACTGTACACTGCACATAATATACCGGTTGACTGAACGAATCAGAGTTGGTCGGCTGGAAAGCGAATATAAGTATTAGTAAAAGGAAAGGTGGGAGTTGCACACGGCACAAAAAAGTTGATGAGAAGACAAGAACTCGGTGGTGGCAGCGAAGGCGGTGAGAATAGAAGGGGGAAAAGTTGCTGCAAGTGGAAATACCTTTGAATACAACGTGCGTTTTACCATGTCCCACCTTGCCAGTAGCAATATAGCTTCGGTAACCACCTTATTTTGATGATAACAACTAGAGCTTGGTTATATTATGATTATTCATGGTACAGCGGTATATTGGCTGTGTACGTTCATATGGGTAAAATGATTGTTCGCGTGCGTACGCGTATACTGGAGAGTATAGATGGATAAAAAAGGGGATGATAATCGAGTTGCCGTGAAGTAGAGATAGAGAGAAAGCCCATGCCAATAATCATAATGGGAACCACATCACAGGAAATCTGAACGGATGGACGAATCAAGGAGTGGGGCAGACAAGGAGGGTTTGAAAAATGGAGAAAACTTTTTAAGCTTTAAATATAATGCGTAATACAAATACAAGTATTGAGTATATACCGAATGTAATATTTGTCTTATAGGAAATACAAGCTCTTTTGTACTGTTTGGATATATGTTTTACTATTATTATCAACCATGTTTGTTATCTTTCAATACAGGCAGAAATGAATCATTTTATCCCAACAAAACTGCGATGTCCAAGCTAAAGCTATTCTATAATCAATTCCAACTTTGTAAACTTTGAAAATAAAAATGTATAGTACCCTACTTCGTAAACGTGGTAGTTTTTTTATAGTATAGCAACTTTTAGGTTTAAGTTTTTACAGTTCAAAGTTTGTGTAGAATATATTTGTGTTGGACAATCAAAAGTTTTGATCTCATTGAGCTTCTGGACAGAGTGACTGATGGGATGATGACCATTCTCATTCTATGTACGTGTTCACTCCAAGTTAGGAACATATAACATCAAAATAAATGTATACTACGACTTTGACTTTCTATTTTGGAAGGAGAGACGAGACGGGGAAAGGTTTTTTTTTTAAAAATTGTAACTGGTAGAGTTCAAAGATAGAGCGGTAAACTAGAAAATTTGTTGTAAAGTATGGAGCTTTTTCTCGGAAGGACAATGCACTCAACCAGAGAACAATTTACAATTCATCTTTCTTCGGAATATGCGTACTTACCATCTACAACTTGGAGTATTTTCTGATTTACTTAAAGTAAACTAGACAGAAGAGGGATGTGAACATACTACCTATGCAACCTATTTGCTTCGTGTTGTGTTGTATGGCAATGTGATGGGGGAGAAAAAAGTTCTTATTCACATTATATTTTATACTTGAATATATGTACTGTTACGATACGACAATATTATATGCAATGTTCTCAAATCCAATCCACCCAATTGCAATTTTTACTCCTGCCACCTTTCCCTGTCCTGCAGCTTCTGTCTGCCACATTTCCAGCTAATATATTATATTCCGTGTTGTACCACTTTTATTCTTATTTCGACAATCAGCAGCGAAATCCCAAAGGAATCCATTAAACGGACTTGTACAATCAACGGAAACTGTGAGGACATGTAACATCATATTTCGTTATGTCTATACGTAAGATCCAATGTTTTTCCCCCACCTTTTCCACCGTCGCCGTCGTGAGGACCGAGGGCCCATGCATTTCCCGCATCCCCGCAGCCTTTATATTCATTCACATTTTGTGTGCTCTTCTACTTCTTGTAAAAACCAAATAAAACGCCGTCATCATGCTTCATTCATATCGTAAGTGCATTTCAAAATTTATATATACCCGTTTTGTGGCTTTCTATATAAATATTCTACTTATTCATACTACCCTACATTTTGTACAACCACGACATACTTTATAAATATAAGAGAGCATTGCATTAAACTCAAAACTTCACTTCCGACACTCATCTGACGCGTCTCTCCCTCTTTTCCTCCTCCTTTCCAAAATTTTCTCCCCGCAACAACTTTTCTCTTTTGTTGAATGAATGAATCAACGGATGAATCCCTACCTTGCATATAAACAGTCTTGCCCAGTCTAACACACGAGATAAGAGAAATGCCGTGGTGGATAGTTAAAATAAAACGTTTTCAAGTTAACCATAAATTGGAATGTGAAAACATGAAGCAAGTAACACCGAAAGAAAACAGAGACAGAAGGAAAGAAGCTCAAATCAACCAAGCCAACACACAGTACATAGCTTCAACATGAAAAGTGACGGTAGTTGACTGACAATGCTAAGCTGTCTCTCTTTCTCTCGGCATCTGCTGACCATAAATAGAAAAAAAACTGTCGTCCCTTTTTCCACCCTTGTTTTCTATGATGTATGCATATAAATGCAGTGACGACGAGACAGGATGGAAGTAGAAAATACAAAATTACTACCTTTTGTATACATTCTCATGTTTTTTTGTTGACAGTCCATATGAACACCGAAAAATTGTTCCCTATGTTAGTGCTTTCCTTAATATAAAATTTCTTCAAAAAAGAAAACTTTTTTTTCTTGTACACATGACGTGGCAGATCGCATTTACTCTGGTTTTTGTCTTATGACCGTATGTACATTCACGTTCACACTCACTACCACCGCCGCTTGGTTTTCTCTTTCATCGGATTTTCTCTCCTGTCTGTCTGATTGTACTTGATAGAGCCAGTTTGCCTGTGTGCTATGCTGCTATATTCCTTAATACCATTATTATTCCAAGCACATCACTAACTATTCCATTCCAATTATCTCGCCCTTTGCTTCTCTTCAACATGAAAATCTTATACTCGACACTCAACACTACTTCTTAATGCCGATGCTTTTTCTTTCTATACTTTTTCTTTACACTGTCGTGCCTGGTCACCTTTCCATTCCACATCCCAACACCACGACACGGTACACTTAATAAGGGCCTATAATACTGCATGCACAAAACATACACAATATACATTTTACCACCACCCAGAAGAATTCTTCACTACTCCTGTTGGTGTGCTCCTCTTCTTCACGCATTTCCAACTATTATTATTGTTTTAAGATTCACTGAGCCAAAAAGCTATTTTACTTCTCATCTTTCATCGAGGTCACACTGGTCATTATCATTATCGCTAGCACACACAACACATAAACCAAGAAAATGTATGTACGTCTCTCTCTCTATGCATCTCTGTAAAGTTATACCATACCTACCAATGTAGCATATTAGGATCACAAGATGATGAGGAGGATGAGAATGACATGCCAAGGCAAGTCTTCTTGGCCGCTATTATATTTCCTTCCACTTATTTCATCCAATACCACATCTACCACCACCACCTCCACCGCATCACCATCATCATATCACGTTTTCTCAGAAAAGAGCCTAGATCAAGGAACACCGAGGTAGCTGCTATAATATCCTCACCTAACAATTGAAGATGTGGTAGTAGCATATTAATTAAGTAGTACCGAACACACACACACACGGGCGTACAACCGACCTGTCTAGTCTGTCCTGGTTTCTCCTTTCATCGTCGTCGCCTTTAGTCCTCTCGCCATCGTGATCATCAGCATGCTGCACGTCTTTTCCACTCATTCCACGATCACGGTTGTACCACCGATAATTTCCCAACTTTTCCGCTTTTACTTCAGAGGAGGCAAGGTAAAAAGCCAAGTGTAACATGCTGTGTGTGTGAGAGAGAGCACTAACATCAGTAGCTAATTTTCGCTAATTTCACTTTGCGTCAGAGAAACTCTTGGGAGCTTAATTAATTGCCGATGCAACAGGAATCCTTTAGCAGTCATTTGTCACAAAAAGTTAGAAAGAATCAACGAGATTACAATATATGGTCGGTCGGTGTGGAAAGAAAGAAGGGAAAAGTATTTTCATTTGAGCGGCACGTTACATACCGCCACGTTTTATACATTGTATAGTAAATCTATACTAGATACTGCAAGAGCAAGCTAAATCAGCAAACTAGTTATTTCTCGGGAATCCTGGCTAAAACACATAAGTTTCATGTGTTGTTACCTTGATTCATGTTTCGAAGCTGTTCATGATATGATGATGATGGTGGTGTTCTTATGAAGTTTATAGTTCTTATAGTTTAGCAGCTTCTTTACTTCTTGTGTGTAAGCCAGGTTAGCTTTTTAGAAAGAAAATGCTTGAAAGAGCGAATGGTTGGATAAATCCCTCATCTGGGACTTCTGCTTCAGAACTGACTGACTCACATAAACCAAGTAACACTCCTTCTCTTCTTTACAGTCAACATTCACCAAATTATACTGTTTGAAAAGGGAAAATGAAGTCTACAATACAGTCAATTGTACATGCATAAGTATTGCTCCAATAATCTACGGTTTAAAATAATACATCGTATATCCAGCTAAACTGCAAGTTAAAAATGTCTATGGAAGTACATATATATTTTTTATGCAAGCCAAGCCAATGAGTTATTTTAAAAATTACACAGTCAGTCGAATTATTAATGATATGTGTAATTATGATTCTTCAGTACTTGGTACAAGAACTTTTTGAAATAAAGGATAGTTCAACGTCAATTTTAATGACATTACATATTTTATAGTTTTTAGAGTCTAAAGATTTCCAAGGTCAAACTGTGGCTAAAATTGTACACAAGACGCTGATCAGAATAGGCAAATAACTACCATTTACTACTAAAGTTAAGAAGGATTAAGATTGACATGGTCGTTAATACAGGTATTTAATTAGTAATAACAAATTCTTAATAGTTAATAGTTATTTAGTTGTATATTGAAAGATTAGATGACTAAAGTTGAAACTCAATGAAAAAGGTGACATGAAATCATGAGGTAAATAATAAATTACACGTCATTTTTATTTGAAATGTATTTCAAAATAGTAACTGAAGTAAGCAAACCATTCATCTTTTCACATAAATTCGTATTCACAGAGAAAACTCTTTTTCATTCAACCTTGTCGATAAAAGACAGGGAAAAGTGGTGGGTGTGAAAGTTCATACATGTGAAAATTCATAACATCATCCTCAAAAAATTGTCAGATTTATATTTTCTCTCAAATCATCATCTCATCATCACCATCTCATTTCTTTACCCATATATTTTACCATTCAACCCATTTTGGTAAAAAAACGAGAAGAGCAGTTGGCTTGTTCAAAGAAAGATGAGCAGTTTTCAACTAGATAAAATATTTGAACTAGTGGCAGAAGCGAGAAGGTGAGCCATGAAATATGTGTTTTGTGAGAAGCAAGTGGTGCCAGGAGCCTATTTCTAAACAGTTTATACTTCACATTTTCTCTATCAAACTATATGACAGCAACTTGCCTCCCAGCTCCAACTCAATTCAAAAGGAACATTCTTTAAAAAATAACAAATGCGTATATAACACTAAGAAAAGTGTGAAGCAGGAAAACAAGTAGCAGAGCTTGAGAGAAGGTGGTACGATGAATCGGAAGAAAAAAGAGTTTTGCTTGTATAGGTCTCCCTTGGGAATCATGGATGAGCATGTTATTCCAAACGTGTATGCTACACGACTAACTTCTTCACTGATGATCATGATGATGATGATGTGAAAGATATAATAGAGTTTTAAGAGAGCCTTGTTGTGAAGTTGTGACTATACCTATAATATTGGCTTTACAACACACATGCATATTTACCTATTATGAGGATCCTCCTTTTCATGAAATTTGAATGAGGAGATGTCGTCGCTAACAAATTTTTGGCTACCTCTGCCATAATGTGTGGCAGCATGAATTTCAGCACAATTTGACAGGAAGAAATGTAGAGTGTAGTATGATAGGTGTGGTGTCAGAGAGATTTTGGCTCGTCTCTGGTTGAGTTTATAAACTTCTTATAACAGATCATATCGCAGAATAAATCTGAGGAATTTAATGTAAGACAGTGATAACACATGGTGAAAATCACGTCAGCAGGTAACATAACATACATTCTTATAGTCCAATCATCAACATCGTCATCACTTCTGACTTTTAAACTAAAAAACAACAGCTACATAGCTTGCTTTACCAGCCTTTCCATTTCGCTCGCTATTTTTTTACAGCCGAGCGGTCGTCAGTCAATGCCAGCTTTTTGTGCATGGCTTGTTAAAAAAGATGAATGTTGACTGTGATATCACCATACACATAAAATGCTTATATAAACTTGCTACTTTCTTTTATACAAGTAATTTTATTTGCTTTGTAGAAATTTGAAATGCTTATGTGTTGGTGATGATATGTTTCTCTGATGATAAAACAAGTTAAGAAGTGAGTGCTTTGACTTCCTTTTTTTCTTCTCAAATAATTGCAGGCTTAAAAACTTAATGAAATGTCTTGTAGTATGCAACGCCTAATGTTTGATTTTTTGGATGCTGTTGATAGGTGGTAGGACCGATTTGCTCAACAACTTTCACTTCTCACATTTTCATCAGCCCAGCCCAGCGTTTGAGAAAATGTGTTGTTGTTTCATCAATCATCGTTGAATGCATTATGTAAATTTGAAAAAAAAATCTTTGAACTTATGTGATGTATGTATCCCAATCCCAATATTTTCATCGTGAAACTAAACTGCGTAGTTTGTTTCAATTTTCCTGTGTACTTGAATTTGATTCAAAAAACGCTAGTCAGTTTTTTTCTCTCCTGCGACAGGAACAAACACACTTATAAATACAAACACATTCAACATTGTTACTTGTGTACGCAAATATATATATATATTATGTAATCAGCGTGAATTACCCTTTTTGTGCTACTACTACTGGTGTTGTGTGGTTCGTTGAGTAAAATGGTTGCTTACTTCCAATCCAACTTGTATGAAGGTACCACCAAGGTACCAACCATCACATTTCAAGGAACAGTGAGTTGACTTGACTGAAACCTGAATTTGCCACCGCCGTCGCCGCCACCACCACACCTTCACATCACATTCGTTCGGCGTTTTGTTGTGAATCTTTAGGTACAACTGCAGCAAATGCCTGTATGGAAATTTTTACTTTTTCAACATTCAGGGCACAAGCAGCAAAAGTAAAGCTACGTGCTTGTTTCACGATTTCTCTCCAACAGTGGATGAATTTTTTTCCTTCTCTCCTCTCCCTGCTAACTGGAAATGCTACCTTTTCACGAATTCTACCTTGCAAACACGCTTTCGCTACAAAGTCAGATACCGCAACAGCCCATCACCATCACCGCCTTCTTTTACTTTTCGCTTGGCATTTTCATTTTCTCATTCTTCTTTTTGCATTCATTCTTTTCTCTATAAAAATGCTGAGCCTTCAATCCAAGATTTTGTACTATGTGTGAAGTTAAACTCAAGCTTAATAAATCCAAATCCGATGCTACTCAGACAGACGTAGATGTACGCTTGCCAATGAAGCAAAAAATATACATATTTGTGTGTACCGCCAGTAAAATCACAAAAGAAGATATGATGTAAAGCAAAGTGAAACTAGTCAAAGTGGAAGACGGCAGGTTTATATATCAAATCACGGAATTCAAAAGGACCAACAAACAACACACATGAAAAAAACTCTCTTCTTCCTCTTTTCATATTGCTCCTGTTTTCTCCTGTCACAGCTGCCGCCGTTGTCGCCATCCTCTTTTTCCTACCACCTTACTTACTCCACTGCGTTGTAACGTAACATATTACTTAGTTTGACTACTTCCACTGCCACCATCACACCACCAAGATTTTTTCTGCCTATATTAAATCATTGCACAGTAGAACATCTCCTCCACCGTCATACATACATCATCATCGTCATCCTTGGATTGTAAGCAAGGCAAAAGGAGTGTAAAAAAATTGTATAAAGTATTTTTGCAGGTGCCTCAGCCTTCCTGCCTGTTTGTCGTCGACAAGTCATATTTTGTCATGATGCAGGATATTTTTCAACTCTCTGTTTGAGTAACAAACCTTGTGTGTGTGTCTCTCTCTCTCAAGCGAGCTCACTTCTTTTGTATGCGTGTCTTTTCCCCAGAGTATTTCACCTTAAAATACTTTTTCATATATAAAAAACCTGCTACTTTCTAGAGACCGTATACACACACTACTTTACTTTATATTTTTTTATACAAAATTTCTGCTTGTTGTTCTCGTGTAGTAGTGCCAGAGAGAAGGTAAGACATGAATAAAAAATTGTAGTCACCTCACTCAAACTGCTCACTTTATTCAGTCAGGTTATTTCATTTTGCATAGTATTTGCTCACATCACATCTCTCCCCTTTCTCTTTCTCCGCTCTGCTGTTTTTGCTACATTTACCCTGGTCTGGTGTGTGCATATCAGCAGCTTACGAGGTTAAACTGAAGGAAAATAATATTATTACGTATGACTAGTTGCAAGTAGGGAAAAAGTGGTAGTAGTAAACACAATACAATCATAATATATTATATTACTGATGTATGTGTGTATACCTTATCCACGCGGTTGTAAAAAACTGTAAAGTGAATAATATTGTTCGAGTTTTTCTAGTCACTTTTCTGGCGATGGAGTATTATTATGGATTTATGCATGCATGCATGTCCTCGCGTCTCCTCTCTTAAAAAACTCTCACATGGCACGAAGGATTCTTATTTGGATAGAGAGGTGGATTTTTTTTTCTTCTTTTGGATACATTCACTTTTGTTTTTATATTACTACCTTCTTTGGTATGGAGAACTATGCTGTCTTATTTACGTCCCTGAGTTGTTTGGTACTGCAGCAAACGGAGCTTTCTCTTGTAATAAAAAAATGCCACCTTGTTTACCTAGTCAAATAAGTTATATATTTACTTACATAACCCATCCATAAACAATGTGTATGGCTGCTGATTTTGATTTTGTAGTCCGATTCTCAACCGTACATTTCATTTTGCACCGATGACGGCGTTGCAGCTTTTTTTAAAGCAGATAAACAACGAAATTTTCAAAATGCGCCTACATTATTAACGGTCGAGACTTTGCAGACTTTATAAAATATATTATGCATGTAAAGTTATTGCTCTCAGGTAAGTTAAAACACAATACACATAAT
>JAQIWN010001128.1:0-22987 GCA_034699025.1 Entomobrya cf. arborea Gr-Col-00668
CAAAGTATTTGGAGAACACCCAAGGCACTATCACTCAAGGGAAATGTTGCTGTGGTGTTCTATATGCTGCTGTCATTTATTGTCATTCCTAGCATTGTAATCGTTCTGGAGTGTGCTGGGAGTATAGCAAGGTACGTTTTGCGGTTTTGTAAACTGATATGGTCGGCTGTGACGAAGTGTCGAAATATTGCATACTGGGGATCACCATTGTTTTGCTGCAGTCGCAAAGCAGAAACAAGTGTTTTGACGTCCGCTTGATAAAATATTTCATGATATAAATATAAAATTTAAGTTAGTGTGACGTTGGTTTCACAAATTGATAACTAAATATCCACTCAAATGAACTACATTTATTTCTTAAGTACGCAAGGTTCTAAGTATATACACATTGTCCCAAAAGTATTGCAAGGTTTAAAAAATATCAATAACTTTTGTAGGCGTCTGAATTTCAGAATGCAGTTTTCGATTCTAGATAGATCATCTATTGCTGCATCTAATGTTATGCACAGTATTGGTCTTGCATGACAGACGTGGTGGTGGCGCTGCTTGTTAGAAAAGTCGCAAAAATCAAATGTTTCAAAAGTATTGCAAGGTTTCGATTTTTTATGTTACAATATTTTATTCTGGTTTTCCATTTTTTGGTTATAAGAATTGATATTTATTTTAAAGCTCTTAATTTTATTCGTCCAAGACGTTAATGTTGTATACTCTAACCGTAACAACAAGTCCTTTAAACTAAAATCTGACACAGGGTTTCAAAACTTTTGCACATTGCAGAAGGTACTTGCAGGTTTGGAATAAAGGACCCCAGATGGCGGTTTGTTATGCAAATTTTTTACGACAAACAAGCGTGTGAACAAAAATTTCGACATATTTGTGAATAATAGACCCTTCTTGATAGCCAGTAACTAAATTAGAACTGTCGTTTACTCTTTAGCAAAAAAAAATAACCAAGTAGAATAATCATTTAATATATTAAAAGTTGGTATAAAGTTAATTTGAGTGTTTAGAGTAGTAGAAATAAAATGTTCTCATGATATTGAAAGCATTTTTTAACTAAATAAATTAATAAAAAAAGGAAAAAAAGTTGAATTTACACTACAATATGTTGAAACATTGGTAATTAGTTTTAATTTTAGGGCATTCTGATGTCATGGCAGACTGTTTTTAAGCTATGAATTGTTTTAAAAATTCGATTAAAAAATACCTTAATAAAATTCAAAATGTTGAAATAAAGTAGTGCTGATATAGTAGTCCTAAACGAACTTCTTTTTAGTTATAAAAATTGTGATTTACTCGTTTGGGTTTAATGGTTATTTTGCACAAAATTTTAAAACAGCTTCACTAGATTTTTAAAGGCAATTTAGAACACGTAACCCTTCATCTGCTAATAAATGAACAATGAATTGTTTTACATGTATTCGGAAAAGTATTTTTTTAAGTTCTTGTAGATTATTTCATTTTCATACGAGCATTAATATTTTTTAAAGAAATAGGTGACATTTTTTCGTTTTTGCTAAAGAAGATGCACTAAATACAAATTATGATAATGAATTTTTCGACTTACCTGATTATAATAGTATTATTGGAAAACGATTCATGGAAGAAAATGTAAATATATCAAAATATTGTACATGTTCACATCAAGATTATTGAATAAACTCTTGCAATGGCAGTTGGTTATTGGTGAATATTACTTATACAATGTGGTGTTTTAGAGGATTAAAAAAATTAGCAGTAATAACTGAATTTAAACTATAACTATAAATTACTTTGTGTTTGTAAAGAATCTGGAATTTTAGATGGAATGTACGTATGATAATGGAATTTTTTATTCATTAACAATATGATTACTCTTTTCTTACATGAAATGAATATTTATCATACAAGAATTAAGCTTACAAACTAATTCCACCAAGTTAATCATCAAAACTGTCCGCATGTGAAGTCCTTTAAAAAAAATATTTGTCATACTTATATGTATATTCGAAAAATATCTTGCATAGATTCACAAAAACATTTTATTTTGCTTTTACTTATGCCCAATTATTAATGGTTCAATATTGACATTGATTTTTCTACGTCATTATGACAATAAAAGCCGCGTATCAAATCGACAGTAAAATTCTGGGCCTAATTAGATTTTTTTCCCTACAGAACGATCATGTTTTTGGTTGAGTGAATAAAGAGTTAAATGAAAATCAAGATAAGTCATATTCCCAAAATTGACAGTTGAGTTACAAAACCCAAATTTTGGTAATGTTTTCCATGACATAAATCACGTTTGTTTTTATTGTTTTCAGATTAAAATGGTTTATTTTTACTAGTTTTTAAGAACGGTTATATATTTTGCTTTCCAACACCTAATTGTGGAGTTTAAATAATATAATATTCCGTTAATATTACTCGATATTCTGTGCTTATGTGTGTAAAGAAACGTGCAAAAATTGACGAAAATTCAAATGCTAAGGGTATACGCTACGAAATAGAACGCTTGCATATTCAAGGTTAAGAAAAATCAATACTCGATTTCCTTTTATCACATTCGCGAAATAATTATTATAACCATTATACTAAATGATTACCAGGGATAACCAGAAGATAAAGCATTTAATTTAGGAACATTCAAGTTTTGGGGTTAGACTTTTAGTTAAAATAGTAACATGGTTTTGGCTTGACAAAACATTGGTAGGCGATTTCCATTCTCACGACCAGCCTACTGTATAAATAGCGGTGGCTAAAAGTTAGCATATACGTAGCCAAATCCAAAAGTTCGTACGCAATTTCGATCGCTTATAACTTTAAAAGTAATGCACCAACATCTACTCTTCAACATTATTTAGCTACGAGTCTAACTTAAAATTGTGCCAAAGGAATTTTTGCCAGCTGATGATACTTGGTAGCAAGGTGGCTGAAGGTATTTTAGTCAAAAACTCGATTTCTGGGTACTTTTTCGTGCAAACATTTTCAATTTGACATCATTTTCTCAATAGTTCCTGAAATGCCATAATCGATGTTTTAAATTACTTATATTAAGTAAACGTTTCAATTATGGCCATCATTTGTTCTAGGAAGCGGAAGGACTCGGAATGACAGGGATCGCGATTTTCATATAAATCAGGTTTTTTTTTAATTTTCATTTCCAGCCAAGCCAATTTTTAGCAACCCACCTGTCACGATTGAGAAAAAGTTTCAATACAATATGTGGTATACGTTTAAGAATGCTATTGAATAGCCTAACATTTTGTGCTATTTAACTTATCCTAACTACGACGTTGTTGTTTGATATAGTTGGATCTTTATCTGGGTTCCGATCATTTTCACTGGGTTTGAGTCATCAACTTCCATGCTTCTCCTAAACACTTAATTCACCCTTAGCAAATCAGAGACACCATTTTTAAATTGCCCTTACAACTAGGTAAAAATACGTCGAAAACTTTGGGTAACATATTTTGCATCATGCTTGTGGCGAAGCCTTCAAATGGAAGAAACTCCATCCACGATCTTTTGTCTTCATCGGAATAATATACCCTCTTTCTTTCCCGAGCTGTAACTACTGAACGGAAGTACCTACCCGGAAATGCTTTAGCCTATTAGTTAAAGTCTTAGCTATATAATGTTGAAGAGCAGAGGTTGTTTAGTGCATTACTTTAAAAGTTATAAGCAATCAAAAGTGAGTACGAACTTTTGGATTTGCCCACGTAAACCAAGCTTTAACTAAAATTAAAATAACTTATTACTAAAATGTGATAATACCGACAAGATATGGTGCCAAGGGGAGGATGCCAAAGGTTACGTGCGACAAAGACTTTATCGTTCGTAGACTTGGTTGTGGTAGACTGTCGTAGACTCCGCAGGGTTATGGAAATGAAAACGTTCTCTTCGTTTTCGTCTTCTTATAAGACAGCTAACCTCACAATTATAAAAAATAAGGTAATTTTGGAATTTTTTTCTATCATCAGAAAGAGGCAACAATTGTTTTATAGATAGGTTTGATAGTGTTCTTTCAGTTAATGATTAAAATCAAATTAGTTGTTCATTGCTTTGTGAAATAATGAGTAGCAAAGTCGTTTCTTGGTACCAGATTAATAGTAAGCATGTTGAAGTTGTAAAAATTGAAACAAAAGTAAAACCTAATTTTACTGACTTAAGAGTAACTGATATTGAAGATAAATGTGTGCTATTACCTCCTAAAATTAACATTTGTAAGTTTTTGTGTTATAGAATGAATGTTTGCTACTAATAAATTATCACGAATCTTATTATGTATTTATAGTTTTTTGGTTTAAATTGATGTTTAACGCATACACGCATTAAAAGTGCATATTGTTTTGGGGGAAAAGCTACAGTTGTCCCCTGATTATCATGATGATGATTTTAGCATATTAGCTGGGGGCTGGTGTGTTTAAACCGATCTATAATAGCCGGGTAATACGTGTCGATCCTATGCATGCTTATATGACAATAATATGCAAGGGCGGCTCTTCCACTTTATGCACTCTACCCACTCTCCTGTTCCCATGTCGAATATTCTGCTTACCGATACTCTTGGTTTTACTTGGATGACACCTGATGTCTCAAGACACACAGAAAAATCAACTTTATTTTACATTTAGCAATATTTGTCTGTTTGGAATTAATTTGAGTTAGAAAATTTCGTTTATACATGTTTCTATCCATAGTACTCAATAGTTAGAACCTAACAGAACCCCCGCATAAAAAAGGTTAAAATTTTATGACGTCAAATATTTTGATATCTTGAAGCGCTGACATTTATTTATTAAACTTAAGAATCATTACAGCAATAAGTATTTGCATTTGAACTCAAATAAATTCTTAATAGTAGTTAAAACTCCCACATATACTAAATTAATGAGTATTACCTTCTAAATCTTAAACCTTTGGAACGCAGTAGTTATTCAAAATGAAGTACATTATCCCAAAAATCAATTTAATTAGTTTCAAAGAATAGGTCAAAAAAGTCTACATAAAGTAAAAAAATAATAATAAAAAGTTTTACTGATGTTTTTAGTTACAGACATTGCATATTATTTTAGCCAAATGTAATGTTCAAGTTTCATTGAAATATCAGTTCATGTAAACAAATTGACTTTAGTATCAAATGTTTCATTGTTACTTTTTATGCCAATACTGAAAGTATTTTTGCTGGTTCCCATTCCAAATTTTGCAAAATGACGACCTATCATAAATGATAACTTCGGTACCAATTCGTTTAGATTAATAACTAATGCTAATATAACTAGGAAATTGGTTGTTCGTAAACTTTCTCATTCTATTTACATAAAAAATACCTTTAGTTTATTGAAACGACTTCTGATATTTGATGACCGGCATTCATTTTCTCTTTATTAATTAATTAGCAAACTAGGCTGTCACGGAAAAGTGGATGAAAGTATTACAGGTTTGCCATTAGATATTTTTGGGTTCTAGTAAGATTCATTTATATTGTGAAAATATATTTGTCTTCAAACAAAAACTACGACCGCAATTGACAAAATAGTTTGATGTAATTCATGAATGCCACTGAAGTTTGACATTGTCCAAAAACACAACTAAAAAACTACAACGTAATGCAATAGCCATCTCAATGTTTTCTTACATTACGACAAACGATGTTTTTTGAACCAAGGGCTACTCTTATAATAAAAAACAAGCAGTAATTTCAAGGCATTTCAAACCTGGCTACAGTCTGACAAGGTTTTCTTGGCAATGTTACTGTAAAGTCTTAAAATACGTAGTGTATTATGGATAAACTAGCATGAGGCCCGTTAGTGATCGAATCCGCTAGTGTACAAAGTCCACTCGCCAAATCTAGAAGATAAACTTAAGTGAACAAATTTTAATGCCTTTCGTCATGTGGAGGGAATCAGCCCTCAAAAAGTAGACTACCTCTAGCCCCAACCATAAACAGGGCCCTAAAAGTGTAAGTTAGCCCCCTACCCGCACCATAAACTTCCTCCAAAACCGTGGAAGTTATAGGTCATCAGATAGCCCTTCAAACCAATTTTCACCTCAAAATTCGAAGAACTAGGGTTTCCCGCGCTTTGCCGATGATGAATTATTTCAAATTAAAAACTGAGTTCGGATTAGTAATCTGCATCAAACAAAAACAAAAAAATGATTTATAGACCGACGCATCCTGTTGATTTCTTTCGTATGGAGTGATGTATGCAACTTTAATCCTGAGAAACATCGCGTAGCCTTAATCCAGAAATGAAACGTTGATACACTTGGACGGCCAAAACATAACATAATATGTAAGTACAAAATTATTTGGCGCTATTTATTAATTCCTATTTGGTATTTGGTTATCTGACGGTATCAAGAATAAATTTCTGTATTCAGTCGACAAAGATCCATGGTAAAAGGGCATATATTTATCCATAATTCCCTACGTATCATCACGCATGTTAGAATCGAATTTTCTTGCAAAAATTAAAAAAAGGCCTACTGTCGAAGAGCGTTTATAGATTTCGTTTACATTTCAGTTGAATAAAAACTTCTCGTAACAGCCCTTTGATACGCAAACTTTAAAGTTTGAGTGTATCAATCCTCCGGAGGGAATCACTGGCAACTCAAGTGTATGGAAATAATCAAATTAGAAATTTTGATAGAACACAGACATTCACATTTTATTGGTAAGCACTAAACACTACTGCTTTGATCCTAGCACAAATGCAAAAAGAGCTGGAGTTAAATTTTCTAGGAAGTTACGTAATATTGGAAACGTACTGTTCACAAATTTTCACGAAACAAAAATCTTCGAAGGATGAAAAGCATTGGCTTTTACTTTTAATTCCATACAAACTTATATCGTGTATTTCCTATTCTGAGCATGCACACGCCTGCTACAACATCAAAAAATATTCAACCACAACACGTTCATTTCTGCGAAAAGCAAAACCAAATTGCTCGCGTTGTTTTAAGAAACTAATTCGTTGTGGAACGCATACGTGTGCCTCATTTTATCAGGATAACCAGAACAAATCCTACATAAACAAGAAGCTTTATTATTCGAAAGTATTTGATTAAATGATTAATTATCACGATCCACACATATATTAGCTACATTACCAAATGGACACTTCATGAGGAATTGGAACCCAAATAAAGGAGAAGCCCGATTAGAGTTTTAAAGCTCGAGTTAAAAACATTTACTGAATTGAGGTTGTGTAGCGAATCAGTTTTTATATTTTTTGGATAGAATACCTCACCGTAATGTGTAATTTAAAAGTTATTCAAATTTTCATCATTAAGGTTGCTAAATTCAATTAACCGAATTATGTGGTAAAATGACGATGTAAAGAAAAGTGAACCTCTTAAAGACTATGTGCGCACTCATTTGATGAAGATATAACTAGATTGGTTTGACCTAATAGTAAAAAATATGAGCTTGATTTATGTGGTCTTTGCTGATATACGGGGGATGACGAATTGTACATTAGTTTATTATGATGTAAGTTTTTAAATGATATATGAAACAAATACAATGTACATTTTGCTTTCAAGGTTGGTTGTACTAGACACCAAAATGAAATTGAACCTAACCACGATTCCAGTGCTTAAATAAGTAGTTAGCATTCTAAAAGTTAGACGATGCTGTAATATGATAGATATTTGGACTTTTGCTCTAAAGCTTTACGTCACACGATGCTGGAATGAAAGAAATACTTCCATTTTTTCTGGATGCGTCTTTCAAGGGTAGACTATAATTCAGGCATTCAAGGACATTATAAATATAGTAGGCATAAGAATAGACTTAATGACTTGCAAACATAACAGTAAATTTTCTATGAGTTTTTTTTGCAGTTTTTGAGCGTTTGGATTATGTATTAGGTACATAAACCAAGAAAGATTTTTTTTTAAAATACCGCTTGAATATACTACACAGTATGAAATTTAAAACTAAGCACACCGTAGTCGTTCTCCATTGAACTTATAAATATATCATTTAAAAATACAAACCTTACTCTTGCCAGATAATAAGTACCAAACACGTGCTTAGTTGACAAAAAATGGCAGATGTTAGCGGTATTCTAAATTTCACTAAACTGAAGTAATGTAAGTGTTTAAATATTGTGGTTTTTATTTTTATACAATATAAATCCATCATTTAGACTTCCGGTTGCCGTAACCAGAGAAGCTATCATTTATTTTGAATGGCATTCCAACAGGTCGCGTATCAAAAGATTTTATGTCTTACATGAACTCAAAAATGATTTTAAGGGATTAATAGTTATGCAAAAGCATGATCAATTTGAAATTCAAACGTTACTTACAGAGATTATACTTGGAATAGTAACGAGTTTGACTTACGAAACGTCTTGGGGAAAACTAGGATTTATGTAGTTGAAATTGAGAAGAAAGATATTTATGCCTACATTTCCTCTTACAAATGTACAAAATACGAAGTAAAAGCTACAACCACGTGTAAGTCTTTGCAAAGTAGGAAAGTTTTTCATATCCTGCTGAAAAACTAATTTCTATTTAACGTTACATAAAATGAAATGATACACAAAATAAAATTAACAAATACTAATGTTGTTTATAGACTTTTTACCTGCTTAACAAACAAATTGTACACAAGGTATAAAATTTTCAAAGAAATTTCCAAGAATCTATATTTTGAAATACATGTTTTTATTTCAACTTTTGTAGAATGTTGCTCATATAATGAGCTCTTTTGAACTATGAAGTAACTTTGGACCACGTGTGAGTACCAATATACAAATATATGTAAAAAGGATATGACACAAAATTTAAACATAACATTGGTCTAAGTATTGGCAACTAAAAGATCTCAATTAAAATATAGCCTAAGTATTTATAAAAGGAAAAAATATGGTATAAGCTCTGTATTTAGCACTTCAATATTGATTAAGTTTTCACTCTCTTTGTTGCAACAGTATTTTAAAACACGTGAACTGAAAATGAAAATAAAATCAACAAATGCAAAAAGAGAAAGAATTGTGAAAGCAGAAAGTCACTGCGAACCAATTTTTTTATACTACTTGTCTTATTTTTTCAGTTATCCTAAGCAATACATACAGATTGGTTTTTATGTAACTGTTTCATCTTTTTAATTATTTTTCGTTTCTTCAGACCAGGTAAGTGATGAGTTTTTCACAAATATTTACTTGTTAAGCAATATAGTAATGTGTCTCAGACGTTTTCCGAGTATATTTTTGAATGATTTCCTAGTTTCTGTTTTTTTTAAACTATTTTCGGTTGATTAGTTTTCCGTACATTTTTGTAAACGTGTTTTCATCGAGATTTTCTCATACTTAAACAGATATATCTATTTAACTTCATCATAATTATTTCTTTGGTAAGGAGAAATGCGCAATCATCTGTCATATTCTCCCAAATAAAGTGATGAATTAGCCAACGAATAAGTAAAGTAAGTGCCCAGTATATAATCTTATTCAGAAACTGATCTTTTTCTTTCTATTTTTGGTTGGTGAGGTTTAGTAATAATGTATTCTAACTACCTAAATACATAACTTGGCATTACACATTAAACCAAGCAACCCATATTTTCAAAAAAAGGCTTCATCACTTTAGTTGAAGTAACGCTAGAATCTTAACAGCTATTAGGGGAGACTTTGAACGATTTTTAATATTAGAAGAATAATGAAATATGGCATTCTTTAGTACCTTATCTGTCAGAAGTTACATTGTATTTATATAAATTTTTACTACGAAAAATGCGAAATTTCATTTAGACTGTCCCGACTTTACGTCATGCTTGTAGATATTTCATAACTCTCAAATTAAAATCGTTGAAAAACATATGCCTTTAAAATAAAATGTACAAAGTAATTGATAGTAAACGTTTTCATTTCAAATTTGAAGTATCATAAGTATCCAAGGGTAACCAGTCTTACTACAGATTAATTTTTGTAAGTAGCAGACAGCTTGATTACTAGCATTCTTCTGACTGGATTCTGAAATACAAAAAAAAAACAGCATAGGATAAACCACAACTATGCAAACATTGGTTGTGCAACAAAACTTATGACAGCAATATGGTATGCCAGACATTCAAAAATAAATAAAAAGAACGTATGAATTTTCTTTTTTGTAGTCCTTATTAAGCTCTCAGTTGAAAAACATCAAACCACTAAGTAAAACTTGTCTCAATCCACATCATTGAACAAAACTAGCTTTCCTTGACTTTTTTAAGTTTACAGTAAATATTTGCTTCCAGAATTTACATAAGCTTCATTGTTTTTACAAAAAAATGTTAGCTATGTTAAGTTGAAATAAAATAAGGAAATTGAAAAAATATCTGCAGCTATATTGCCAGTTAATAAAACAGTTTCAAGAAAGGCTGGGTACATAAATTGTATTATATTCGCTTGTAACTGGCTTTTATTTTTCAATCTATTGAATGCATTGCATTAAGTAATTGATTTTTGAAAGGCATTTAACATGTAATGTTCATCGCCACAGGTTTACCTGTGAAAAATACAGGGTTTATTGTATTAGCATGCCAAATCTCTGTTATATGAGTTCTAATAAAATATTCCATGAAGCCAGTACAAGATGTCATTTATATAACTACGTATCGGATTTAAGTTTCAAAAACCGACATTTTATTAAATTGAAATTGAGTTTACGATGCATAAATAGTCAGGCTTAGTAGAACAATGCTGCCCCTGAGTGATTTTCAATTTTCGGATTGACGATTATGTGACAGAATCATACACCCACATGTATACTATTGATATAAAACACAATTTGAATATATAATATTGACGTTGATGCCACATAAAATGGATAAAAACGGTAGTTTGTATCTCGTTATGAAACCAATAACCGATCTTCAAATATTGAATATTTTGCACAACATGTTAATAAACGTGTGGGCATTACGCAGAAATTTTCATAAAATCTCGAGATAAATATTAACAACCCCACAATCAATAATATCGTTGCTGGAAGGCATACAATGGTATTCATCGAGATTGCACAGCGCAATATTTACGAATTTTCAAATTTATTTTATTGGTAGGAGTAAGCCGTAAGAAATTTGGTATTTTATAAGTTCCATCGGTTAAATAATAAATAATCATGGTTTAAAGTAAAACATATTGGCTGAATGTGAAAACGTGAATTACCTAAACTTGTGGACAAGAAATTCATGATCGTACCTTTTGTTGTATCAAGTTTCACTCATGATTATACCAAGTCATCCATACATGCTCACATATACCCTATTTTTGATGCTTGGTAAAATCAGTTTTCATTTACAAAACGAGTTTTAATTAGCTAGAAGCATGGACAAAAACAGTGAATCTTTTAGAATAGGAAAGAGTATATTTGGTATATTTTTATTATAAATTTGCAAGCCAAAGAAAAGTGAAGTTCCGTCTGCCAAATTAAATGAAGCTTTTGAGCACTCATCTTAATTAAACTGACATTTTGACGCAACAAAGCTGTTGCTGCTATCGCTCTCTTTTACATGGCCGTCTTTTTATTCCTGGTGAAATTTTAAATGGAACTTATGAATCATTTGTATTACAAAAAGTTTTGGCAACCAAGAACTCCAAATACTTGAAGTATATATATTTTTTGAAAAATTCTTCATACATTCTACTTTAAATTTGGCTTCTTACGGTTGGAGTCAGTCTTAGCTATAAAATATTATATCTTGTTTACGTTGTACTTAATAAATTAGGTTTACATTTTGTCGTGATGTAAAACAACAATATAAACCAGTGGAGTTGACCCAAAATCTTATAGAGTCCAGTGTTTCTTAGATAACATTTATTCTCGAAGACTGATAGTTACTTCGTGAAAAAGGTCAATCTTTTCCAATAATTACCATCGTTCGCTTCATGGCTTTGAATTTTTATGAAATAATACTCAGCAGTAAGCTTTGCGATGAAGACCTAATGCCAGGTTTTTATACAGAGTATGAGTAAAATATAACCGAAGGTGAAATTTAAAAAAACTTATTGTTTTATGCATAGTGCAATATTGTTTGTTTTTAATTTGTAGAACGATATTGAGCTCAGCTTAACCTTACCTCTACATCACTTTCCCAAGTTTATTATATGTCTTTGCGTTGAGCCCGTAGAATACGGTGTCCTTTGAAACCCTGCGTCTTCAAGTTCCACATAGAAAAATAAAGTTGACATGTAATTTTGACATGGAGTATAAGGATGTTCCCTTAAATAAAAATTTATATTGAAAATTATTTAATTTGAGTTGGCAAAATGTATGCGCAGTATTTTATACTTTTGGCCTAAGCTAAATATCTATTAAATATTTGGGACAATGAAAGTGTAAATTGTACACAAAGGAAATAAAAAGCCAAACTTTGAATTCCAATGACAGTATTTCTAGAAGTAAAGTGAAATAAATGCTTTAGGGAAATACCATACCAAACTGATGAAAATTTATAAATAACCCACATATTTTGACGAGCAATCGAACCACATCCGCACCGTTGGAGAAACCGTTCAAAAGCAACCAAGTTCAATAATACATTTAAGCGAATTTTCAAGGACGATTATAATTTTTGGCTTGCAAAGGATGTGCACTATGCAACATGTTTTATGAATCAAAACGAATTCTTTCAATTCACCAAAAACACTTATATGGTCAACGTTATGCCGTCGATGGAACTACTTGTTCGAAAATTTGAACAACCAAACCTGTCATAAGTTTTAAATTTGTTTGCTGTTCGCAAGATTGATACAAAACTTCGTTTGTTTGTCCTTTTGGAAATGTGTTTTGATGAGTTGCAGTTTATTCTGGTATTGATATCAGCACACAACAAAATGCTTTTCACAAATCAGCAACGACTTACTGTTTGTGCTAACAGTAAGTAATATGTGAAGTTTTGTGATCCTAAAACTTTAATTGTTCTGCTGAAAATATTATTTACCACAACTAGCGATGTTTATACCAAATAATGGAAGATTTAAATTGACTGCAAGTGAATACGTTCGTCAATTGAAGACAATCTTTTTCGAATCAATATGTTATTTATTTTCACTTATAAATTAGATGTTGGTTTTTGCTGAAAAATGGGTCAAAAGACAAAATATCAGTTCATTTGTAAACGTTTCGGAAGTCTTTAGTTGGAAAGTAACACACGTTCAGCTTCATTCTACAAATTATAATGAGTTGGTTTTTATTTTATTTGTAAACTTTCATGTAACTCATTGTTAGAGCAAAAGGATACTATCGCCATTATAAAAAATGATGTTGACACTACCTTTTTAGTCACCTTGTTTGTTAATATATATTAGAAACGATCGGCGATGCACGTTCTTTTAAGTAAATTGTAAGACTTTTGTGCTTTTGTAATATATTTAAGTTGTAATACGTTCCAACTTGTTTAGTTTTTCATTCGTTATTGTTTAAAAAAATTATTTAATGAAACAGACGTTGTGTAACTTTTAATTGGAAACTTAACAAGGCTCTTATGCAAATAAATTGAAATTTTTTGTTCTTCGTTTGATTTTGCAAAGCTGTTTTTTTTCGTGCATCATTATTTTCAAAGACATGTTTTTATTTTAATTAACGAGATGAAATAACTGTGCTCAATCCCAAGACTTATTTGTAAGAAGTTGACGTTTTTAAGCAACTCTACACATGTTATTTAATAAACTTTGCTATGTTTATTTCCTTAACTGACAAAAATATGATAGATGGGCATTTTTAACTTCTTTCATTAAAAATGTTATAAATTACACCTAACTTATAGTATTATACAAGTTGCATACCGACTAAAACTACGCATTTATATAATACTATTAAAATCAAAACAGAACATGTTTAACTTATAGAACTCCCTTTTTGATGCGAACATCGCCAAACGTATGTACGTTACCACTAAAAATCGCGTTTTTATACAACAAACTTCATTTTGTGATGTTTATAAGGTTACCTAATGGAAAACCAAGTAAATGTAGTCTCAAAATTTTTTTTGCTTAGGTTTAAAAATATTATATACGACACAAAATTCTAGTGGTTTCCATTATTATTTTGAATATTTGTTAATGTGACATTTAATTTATGGGGACCACAAAACGACTATATAAGGATTCGTTGTCAGCTAAATCCCTGGTTCAATTAGCATTCAAAATTGTTTATAAATTTAAATGATGTAAGAAGAGGTAGTTGTATTTTAATAGATTTCCAACCCTTTTCAATTTTAAACTAAAATACATAACTGAAATTTTGTAAAAATGTATACGTGAGGTTCTAAAACTCAATCCCTTCTTGTCGTATTTTTGTGGCTTATTTTTATTTTTAAGTCGTTCTATATGAATTCGTACTTCGAGTCGTTTAGATTTGCGTTAAAAATAATTTTGGCTTAATATTGCTCAGTTTCGACAAGTATAGCTGTTTAATATGGCTGGAAACTACACATAAAAATCTAAAAAGAATGAGGAAAATTTAATTTGAGTAAGCATATTTACGTATCTTTAAATACGCATTTGTTTTTTGGAAAAAATATTTTCCTTCAAATACAATTTCCAGTATAATTTTCCCAGAATATTTCAGAAACCACGAGTTTCATATATACTAAATTAAAGAATACACTTGTAAGCCAATTTAAGCCTTTGGTAATAAGAAGACTGTAATAATGCTTCCATTTGTTGAAATCTGAGCTTCTACGCATGAGAAAAAGCAAATTAAAAACCCCGAGCTACATTTGGATCAGTAAAAAATGAACTTATCAATAATTTCAGGCTTAATTATATACAACGATAAATGATATTAAAAGATGCATCTGGCCAATATATTTTTCAAGGTAAAATACTCTATTGTTTGCTAGTGCCAACATATCGAATTACAAAATATTCACGCATATTTTTGTTTATGAAGAGAGAAAACAACCTAAATGGATTAATATCTAAGATATTTACTCTAAAATGGTATTATCCGTAACCAATTTAGTATACCATTTTTACTGTCAACTATCAAATGTATTTTTCTGAACCAAGATTAAATTGTCGTCATTCAATTCTTCCGTCACAGCCAAAAAAATGTAGTGAAGGTTATGTTGTGTTGGCGCCGTCATCTGTTACATCATTTCGTGGTATAGTTTGTACGTCGGGTAAAGTTGTTTACATTTTCATTTAACTACTCTTTACAAAATATTTGCCAACTGTCCACCTGAAGAACGTCAATATTTGCATCACCTGTATGATATTACTAGGTGCATTCAAACAACCGAGCCTACGCTACAAATTAAGGTATGTGTTTGTCAGGTTTTCAGGAAAGCTATTTGGCAAAAGTTTAAATATAATAACTTTGAAAGGCTTGTTTATTTGTTCTTGTCAACGCAATACGGTTAGATCCGGTAAATAAATAAAGAATTAAAAAGCTTTAAAATAATATTAAAAAACTGAAATAAACAAAACAAGATATCATTGGTTAAACTGCTAATACTAAAAAAGTTGAACACAGCTCTGTAAGCACCATAGTGGTTTTAAAATATTATTTGTACTTCCAAACCATAGCGGGTTCAAGAACATAATTTTGCAAACAAAAATATATATTTTTTATTGGTTTACCATAAATGTTGAGACCAGAGACATGTAACCTTATTGAAAAAAATCTAGAACGAATTTCTTGAAGAGCACACGAACTCAAACTTTCACTAAAAACGCTGCACCTCCGGAAATATCAGCTGGATACCTGGAGATTTAATAATAATGTGTTTGAAAGCAATTGTACAAATTTTATTTTCCAAGAGCTGGTGTTGCTTCAAAAAAATAAACAACGTTGATTTATTTGCATAACATGCCAAGTAAAAGTGTTTACCGTGGCTTTCGACCTAATACTTGGCAGAGTCCATTTATATTTATGAGATTTGCTTGACAAATTACACCAAGTACGTATAACAGGATTGGACATCTGTTAACAAATGGAACATTTAGGCTTAGAGTTGAAGGCCGTTCATTTCAAACTTCTACTTTAGCATTAAGACAAAACAAACTATAGCTATAAAACAAGTTGCGGGCATACACTTTGAATTTCTATCGCCGAACTGATTGACTGAATAACGACTACTAACTCTTTTTTTTGCAATATGTTAGATATTCATTATTTTTTTCAAGTTAGCAAATAATAAATATACAAGTACTTCAATGTTGGTAACCCCAGCTGGCGTCCATATTTTTATGCATCTAACGACGTTAAACCTTTCAAAAATTAGCTAAAGTTTATAGTCGACAGTAAAAAGGTTTATGAATGTTTTTTAATCTGACCTTTTCCGTGGGCGTAAGAATAAATTAAAAATCTGTGGTCTATAGTGGGGCAAAAATAAGTGTTCAGAAGTTCGCACATAGGCGTGCACTAGTAACTTACGCAACAGCAGAATTTTTGAAGATTGATATAAATAAAATCGGAAATAAAGCCAAAGTGTTATACTACAGCAGCGCACCAACAAGCATATGGGTAAAGTAAGGTACGACGACTATACATGAAATTCATAAATTAGACGTGTTGACATCGGAATCCCCGAAAATACGAAGAAATGTTTTCAAAATATAAGTTTTAATAAGAATAATGTCCTTGTAAATATGTAACTGCGCAATTAATTCATTTGTCATCCATCACAGTCACGGGAAGACAAGCTTACAGTTAATCTCATCTTACCTTGTGCAAAAATTTACTCTATACTTTCTGCCTAAGACTATTCAACTGTTACTTTAATATAAAATTTACGAACATATCAGATACGAAAGACTTTTATTCGAGTTTAAAATCACTTTACTTAAAATTTTCCTGTAGTGAAATGCCAAGGACAATAACTTTTAAAACAGGACTGAATGAAACATCGACTAGTGAAATATGAAATTGTTGGAGAAGTCGATTAAACTTTTATGAGCGATGACTGCTAAAATGACAATTACAAAGTAATGTCACATCAACTATTTTTAATGTAAACACAGAAAAGTTGCATTTTTGGTAAATGATATTATACAAGATTTAGATTCATTAATTTGTATTGCAACTGGACATTAGCCGATAATAGTATATAGAGTAGTTTAAAAAAGTATGCATAGCCTATGATATGGTTTATAAAAAACCAGATACAACTGATCACTTTTCGCATCCATAGATATCAGCCATGCAGTACTAAAATTTGCTAATGCATCTGCAAAAAGCATTAATGATTGATGACCTTAAAGTTCTAATTACATTGTGATTTCATTAAAAACCCATTTGTGTGAAAATAAAACATGCTTTTAGCTTTTTTAGTATGCTCGTTGTAAATCCATTATTTGCTTATGAAATGTATTTTCAAGCATGTTGGATTTACCACACATGTCTATTCTGTTTTGTTTTGTAAGTGATTTTTGTCCGAGAGTAAGTTTTTATATGATGGTAAAATATAATGTTTTTTATTTAAATTTCAAGGATCGAAAGTTTTTAATCATTTAATACAAAGTTCACAAATATAAATTTACACTACAGTTAAATTAAATAATTTTAGCACATAGAATATAAGTTTTGGGCAGGTAATTGTTACTCATAATCGGAGTATTTATTTAAGACTTACTAGCTCTTTAGACCATTGTTTCACGAGCTATTGTTGATCTATCCTCATATTCACAAATCTCAATATACGTATGGACCAAAGTGACATCACGTTTTAGCCTACATCTTTCATATTTAATTTTAAAGCCTTCTTCACCACAATTTCCAACTTGTCTGATGCTAATTAAGCTACTACTTTGTGAAAGTTCATCTCGTAAGATGAGAGTTGTTCCAGTGTTCCTATTTTTGGCACTATTTTTCAGACTCGATCCTCCACCAGTTCTGCTTTTTGATTGATATTTTCTCCCATTTTGAAGGCATTCAGGTCTCAGATAACAAGAAAAAACACAGTTTGTCCTAAAAACAGATTGCAGCATTCCCCGAAATTTCGAATTTAAAAATGCATAGAATACCGGGTTAATACAACTGTTCGAACATCCCAATAACTGAACAAAGGGAATGGATACAATTAAAACTTGATGTTCGCTTTCACTAATTGAATCAGCATTGAAAAACTTCATTCGACACGCAATCCCATACAAAGGTAACCAACTGAGTATAAATGTAAATGTTAAAAGGAACAAGGTCTTTGTCACATTTGTATTCTGTTTTTTGTGCACACTCTGCACAGCTATTGATGAAGATGCTGAGTCAATTTCCACTTCACGACGTTGCACAATGCATAACAGATGAAAGTTGCATACACATATCAAAGCAACTGGTATCACATAACAAGAAAGAAAGTTTCCAAAGAGAAAGTAGTGATCTCCATGTTTTTCATCTTCCCACGTTTCAATGCAAAATAAGGTTGGGTCGTTTTCATATGCAGGAGTGACCTCAAATACAACAGCCCATGGAACTAATAATGAAAGTGCAGCGGCCCAAATTACTGTGATGGTCACAATAGCTTGATATTTCGAAAATCCTTGAGCGATTTGCATGGGTCGATAAAATGCAATACATCTATCTGCTGAAATAGCTGCTAGAAAGTATGCAGATGCAAATACTGAGACTCCTTGAATATACGATAAGCCTTTACACATGAATGTGCCTAGTATCCAAGCTGAAAATAAACGTCAACACAAAAAATAATGTTTTATTCAAAATTATTTTCATTGAACTGTGTTTAAAAAAAATATAAGTAGGCTTTTGAAACTTACGGATAAAGGTGTTGGCAACAAGATTTCCCGGAATACAAAACAAAATGACGAATAAATCAGCCACCGCCAAATTCATAATAAACAGATTTCTTACACTTCTCATTTGTGAATTTTTCATGTACACTAAAATAACCAAGAAATTTCCAACAATACCAACAACAAAAATTATCGTGTATAACACAGTAAAAAACATAATCCATGGCCAAGAATGTCGAAGATTTTCGGCTTGAAAAAGCTCAGAAAACGTGTACGTTTTTTCAAATGTACTAATGGAAATATTGGAAACATTCGTTATATTAGAATGATCCATGTTGTTTATGAATATTTTTCTATAAAAATTATCAGGTTTTTTTAGCAGACTTCTAGTACATGTTACCAGAGCGAGTGCCTGTTGCAGACTGAGGAAAAAAGGGAAAGGAAGTCTATGAAAATATAAGATATCGCTTTCTAAAAAAGAAGAACATGCATAACTGACGTGCTTCGCTTAGTCCTCGGCAGTATCAACACGTTTCTCTTTAGGTGAAAGCAAAGCAGTGGGGCTAAGTGATACGTAAAAAGTTTTGTAAACATAACGTATGTATTATGTGTAAATATAGTCTATAACCAACTATTATCGCTTGAACATTACCACATGATATTATTAACCTTGTTGCAATTCATAACATGCGGTTAATAATATATTATTACACATGTTATGATTAGTGGAAAGGTTTTGTAAGAACTTGTTTCAAGATTAAATCATAGTCATTGCTCTTTGCCCTTTATTAAAATATTAATATATTAATATTAATATAATATTAAAGTACAATGTAGTTGCTCAATTAACCTTGTTCGACAGATTATCACTGAAAAATTTTTAACGTGGTTTTTAACACGTTCTATTCTTATTAGCACAGAATAAATTGGAATAATTTTTTTTTTATTATTTTTAAATCGAATTTATCTTAAATTTAACAACTGTATTTTGAAAACCCTATATTTGAAGAAATAAAGTATTGTATAAATCGACTAATTTTTTCGTTGCTTAATACAAAGTTGAGATTATATTCCCAGTTCCTTTGATGGAAAATTAGGTAACTTTTGATGCAAATCAAACAGATAAGAACATGCATAGAGAAAATACAAAACGTATCGTATTCGTAATTTGTTTACAGAATAATTGAATTATTATAATACTATATTACGATTAGATTTGAAAAAATTGACAGTTTTGTCCCACTCTATGCTAAATCTATGTTAAATGACTCCATTGAATTAAATGCCTTGCGGCACTGGTGGTTTTATATTCTTTCTTTGTGCTTGCTTAATATTATTTACTTGTTTAGCATTAGCGGTCAAGTCACGTTAAAAACCGTTTCCGAAGAAGAATTTCTCAATTTTCATGTTCACCACATTACCAGAATTCTCGCAGGTATTCTTATGATCCAGATTGCGTTAATTTTGCAAGAGCTCTCATTAATTGACAAATTTTTAGTACTTCTAGTAAAGAATTGTGAACTCACCGAAATGTCGATGAAACGATTTCGCTACTTTTTTCAAGCGAGTGTAGTTTTAGCACATATCCAGCCAATTTTCCCTCTATTACTACAATTCCAATGTAGACACAGTAAACGATATTGGCCTTCACAAAACTTAAAGACAGAAATTTGAGTCGTTTAGTTTCACTACCTTCTATGCAGTCATTGAGCTAACTTACTCATTTATGGGTATATTTGGAGCAGTTTTTATTCTTATACCGTTACAAAGCATTGGATTTCCGATTGTTTGGGTCGTCTCATTAGTGTAAGAATAGATTTCAAAACTTCAACTTTAGCCGGTTTTTGCACTTGCAAAAATTAATACATTTTACTTCGAATTCCAGACGGAAAATCGACCATATTATACCTCCATTCCAAGTTGGTGTTGCTTTGTACAAGGTGCAGTAGTAATGAACAGGATATTTCAATGCATGTTCTCAAAAACCATAATGCCTTCTGCAATTGGAGGGGGATTTATTGGTCTTGTTCTGCTTATTGGGTCAACTTTAAACAGTTTTCATCCATGTGTTTGCCGGAGCTAGTCGATTTAGCACAGATTTTCTAGCTCCATAGCCGTATGAGCAGACCCTGCTTATGCTCTGCTTATCTTTTTTCGAGCAGCGGTGCATTCACGTACATGTTAAACGCGAATGTTCCGCTAGCTCTTGAGCAAAGCATCTAAACAGAGGAGCTGTTTGTGCGTAACTGTGCTATTCTGGGGCGACCGTGCTACTTCGACTAGCTCCGGGAGGCACATGTTTTCATCGCTTACCAATCAATCCAACAATGAATTGTATATTATGTTGCTTTTTTATGCTGATTGGCGAAACATGTGTTTTGGAGGGGGAGGTATGTTAAGACAACAATCCAACAGGATTAGACGACTTTTGGGGCGAAACAGTTTGAATGTCAAAAAAAATTCTGGTTACAACAAGAAACTAACTCGTCAGGTTTTGAGAGGTTTTTCCGATTTGAGAATTTGTCTCTATGGAAATATTTATGCGTCGACTGAGAGTTTTGTTTGGTATGTTGATATGGTAGTTGTGCAAAAAGTTAACTATATACTTGCTTTACAATAATGTTGTTGATGTCATTGTGCTTTTAAAAATCTAAAAAAATATCAAATATAAAGCTTTACACCGATAAAATAGTTTATATATTTATAAAGTACATGTCTAAACTTCAACGATTTTAAGTATTTAAATTGTTTGCAATTTTTGCAGACAATTTTGTATTCATTCTATTACATTTCATACACTTTGACGTTTATATGTTGAATTATTGATAATTACCACAAAAAAATCATTTGGAGAACTTTAGCATACTACTTTACATTTATATTGCAGAAATTCAAGGTGAGGTATTAGGGTTAGCAGGTAAATCAACGGTAGGAATCCAAAGAATATTAAAATCGTAGCATTACTTGCACCCAAGCTTAATCCAATTAGCCACCCAGTATATTTGAATTGCCATTCTAGATCAATTTCCAACAAGTACTTTTGTCAGATTGTGGGTTTCATCCATGTTCACTGTTATGAAAGTCATGAAACAAGTTGGCATTAGTAGAAACATGGAACCATGGGTAGCGTATCCACAGCCGATAGTGTCTTGTAGTGTCCCAAACTTTTTCAAGAAATGTAATCCTTTTTCGGACACTGGTTGCCACTCACGCAGCGAATAGTGTCTTGTAGTGTCCCAAACTTTTCAAGAAATATAACCTTTTTTCGGACACGGGTGGCCACTCATGCAGCGAATAGTGTCTGGTAGTGTTCTATATCCTTTCAAATCAGATTCCTACGATAGCTTAAGAAATCAGCCCCACGGAAATCTCGCAATCGTAGCCTATACTAAACTAGGTTTTACAGCTTGAAGCATCATAGCGAAGCTCGAAGAGCTAAGCGCCAAAGCGCGGCGGGCACAGGCGACGAGCGAAGCGAGGGAAGCCGGAGCAGCGCGAGGCGGAGCGAAGCGACAGAACCCTTGAAAACTAGTACAGAATTTCGTTTTTTTTCTAGCGAGCGTAGCGAGCGCACTGCCAACAATAAGTTATATAGGTTATATTACAATGTTTATTCTTTGTTTGTGGAGTTTGCAACATTAAAAAATTATTTGACTCTACAACATTTTTAAAACCCTAATTAATATTCACACGTAACGAATGAACTTTAGGTAGTTTTTGTAAATGCAGATTGTGCTTCAGAAATAATCCCTTTATGTCCTGTCAATCATCTTGTATTAAATAGTAATCTTTTAGGTAAGGACACTGGTGGATACACAATCGTTTTAGATTTTGATATTCCATTTGGTTGCCTTATTAATTTTCCATACATGGTTCGATTGTGTATCCACCAGTGTCCTTACCGAGGAATGGCCGAGAAAAAGATTACTATTTAATACAAGATGATTGACAGGACATAAAGGGATTATTTCTGAAGCACAATCTGCATTTACAAAAACTACCTAAAGTTCATTCGTTACGTGTGAATATTAATTAGGGTTTTAAAAATGTTGTAGAGTCAAATAATTTTTTAATGTTGCAAACTCCACAAACAAAGAATAAACATTGTAATATAACCTATATAACTTATTGTTGGCAGTGCGCTCGCTACGCTCGCTAGAAAAAAAACGAAATTCTGTACTAGTTTTCAAGGGTTCTGTCGCTTCGCTCCGCCTCGCGCTGCTCCGGCTTCCCTCGCTTCGCTCGTCGCCTGTGCCCGCCGCGCTTTGGCGCTTAGCTCTTCGAGCTTCGCTATGATGCTTCAAGCTGTAAAACCT
>JAQIWN010001129.1:0-22972 GCA_034699025.1 Entomobrya cf. arborea Gr-Col-00668
TTTTAAGATATATATGTTGTAATTTGAAATTGCAATAATTTGTAATATGTTATGCATTTTTCACTCCTGTTTAGGAAGAACCGGTAGAGACGGATCAAAAGGAGAGAGGGGAGAGCCTGGACCAAGGTAAAGTTGCAACTTGCAACCAGCATACATTAAAGCGATCAAGAAGAAGCTCATTTGCAATACAGCCATAAAACGTAGTATTGGATTTTTAAAAAAATCAGAACTATGCGTAAATGCTTGCATGGAGTCTTGATTGCATTTTCATTGTAAAATATATTGCTTTGATAGTCAAGTTGAACGTGAGTACCATATACCTAGACAGTTTGAGTTTAAGCTATAAAATGAAATTCTTTGTTCAGAGGGCTACCCGGCTCTTCTTTAGTATTCAACCCAAAAGGAAGTTTCTTCGGAAGTGAGCCAGGAGAAAAGGGGAATCCAGGAGTTAGGGTAAATGAACAAAGTAAAAAATTGGCCTTTTAGAATTTCAGGGAGATATACATGTGTGTGCACTATATAGTCATGTATAAAAAATCAACAGTATATATTCATGTACCTATGAGTTCGTTTCTTGATGACAATGTCTTTACTGTTTCATGAATTTTTCCAGACATCATAATATTTATTTTCTTTTACCAACAAGCTTGTCGCCTTGAAATGTATAATCGATACTTCATAATGAACTCTGACGACTTTATTGTGCAGGGAGCAAACGGCAAAAAAGGAGACAAGGGCGAACCGGGAACCACTTTTTCAACGGTTCTCAAAGACGGAAGTTACATTGAAGTTAAAGTAAGCACTATTTCATTTTGTATCTAGCTTCATACTTTGCTTATTATGCATTAGACGAATTCTGTGAATTCTAATGTAATGTTAGTTGAATACATCATGCATGCATCAAGTGTGTAATGTGATGTGCAATCAGAATATCAGGGTAATAAAATAAAAAGTTTTCAAATATACGTACACAAACTTAAATATTATGACTTATGATGACCTGAGCATCACATGCATGCCTTAAAAGTTTGAAATGGGCGTATTAGAGTGTGGCACACACAAATACTATGAATGGAGTGACAAATGATACAAATAAACTGTTTGTTGATAGCTCAACTGATAAGAAACACATAAAATTCTTTCAAAGTGTTTTGATTAATGATATAACAAACTTGTAAATAAACCAAACCCCTTAAAATGTACAAAAATTATAAATGTAATTCCATTAAATGTTGTTTGTACCTTTCATTTCAGGGCTCCAAAGGAGACCGTGGGGGTAGAGGTGAGTCATTTCATTGTTAATATATTATATTTTTAGAAATCATTCCTAAATATCTGAATCATTTAATCAAAATGACAAAAAGACTGTTTTTTGAAAAATTCCGTTACTACAATACTTTTCAACGTTGCACTTCAATTTCACTTACAAAACCAAATCACCTAAACCAACTAGCCCCCATTTCCACACAACCACAACAAATTGCGTTGAGTTGAGTAAAGATGATTCAGTGCACACGATCCTATTGCAAAGATTTATTATCTTTCCTTTAATTATAAATGAATTAATTGCGTGTCATCAGAGTCATTATTTCTTCACATATATCTGAACATTGAACTGTTATTACTTACTTTTAGGTCGAAAAGGCCAAAAAGGAGAGGCTGGGAGTACCGGTTTACCGTAAGATCTCAATATATCTCCTTATAATACACATGTATCCTTATATGGCAAGGTTTTGAGAGGAAAAGAGTATTTTTTTTTGAAGAGATGAGTAAACATTCAAATCGACCGTCAACCGTTGGTTCAATTAACAGCTCTATTATGATAAGTCACGACATATTTATATTATTCATGTTATTTTATTCATAGCGGAATGCAAGGACTTTCAATTCAGGGTAGCAAAGGAGAAAAGGTAATTTATACTTTTTATCTAGCAGATCATTTCGCAAAATTCTATTCAAACAAAATCCTGAAAACAGTTGAATTGAAACGCATGATTAAAGGGGGAACCTACAATTTTACCTGATCCCGAATATCTTCGTGGCCTGCCTGGTCCCAGAGGTCCTCCTGGATTGCCTGGATATCCAGGAGTGGGATGCCATGAAATAGAAAAAAGTGAAGGAAGAAGTAAAAGTACTTGCGGGAATCCTACTCCCATAATGTTTCAGAGGAAAGGTGATAAGGGCGAGAGAGGCATTCCAGGCGTATCTTTAATGGGAGAGAAGGGAGATGTTGGCCCACAAGGTAATTAACCTTGAAACATAAAAATGCATTGTTGAAAGGAAGGACGTAAAATTGTTTTCGTTTTTTCGTACGATAGGTCCTCCTGGACCACCAGGAACGACGCCTGAAAATCTTCTACGCAGTTATACATTTAAATCTCAGCGAGAAATGGTACTGACGTAATAATGAAAGATGGGATGGAAGTCAAACTTTCTGTATCGAAACCGATTTAATTCATTTAATATTTTTTTACTAGCTAATGGCCAGTAAATTAGCAGTAGGTGTAATTGGGTTGGTAGCGATGGAGGAACGAGCATATATTAAATTGCCAAGTGGTTGGAAAGAAATTACGGTACGTTTAGTCTATGAAATTATGTACACTGTTGCGTCTTCGTTTTAAAAATAGACTGTGACGAGATGAAGAAAAAAACTTGAATTAACTGTTTACATTCATTTCAGCTTGGATCATTTCTTTCACAACAAGACGTCACTAGTATCAACTTTCCCCAGAATAGTCATGAACCTCCGAATAGCATTCAGTACAGCTATGAACAGGAACGTCGACCACGGAAGGTAACGTTTATGGAGAGGACACCTCTAGAGAAAATGATGTATAATAGGGTTAGTTTCAAATTAATTAGTCTTAAGTTTGTTTCATAAACTAAAATATAAATAGGTAAATTGTATACTTTGCAAACTATTTATAGAGACGGAATCTTTCTCGGAATAGAGGAGAGGAGACGGGAATATAGCTTCGTCACTTCGGCAAACAAGACAAGTATGATTAATTTTAGTAAATTACTAATTAATTACGTACAGCTACCAAGAACAAAGCATTATTTGATGCTAATAGTGTTTGACGTAAAATATAGGCTATTTGTTGTGTTCATAGCTGTTTGTAACTGCCATCCAAATGTTCTCTCTGAAATTATGAAAATTGCTTGTAAATTAAGTTTTATATAACTTAGCATAAGCAATCACAATCAAAATATTTTTATATCTTAATTGAAGTAGTTTAAAAATACATACAAGCTATATATTTTGAGTAATGCTAATTCTAATTTACACGCTAAATGTTTTTAAAACTACATTACATGTACATGGAGTCGTATGAGTCATGTTCTTTGTCTTGTCATAAAAACACCTGTCCACGTGTTACAATTAATTTTGTTTGGAAGTAATTCAATAATGCATTAAAATAAACTAAGAATTGATACATTTACATAATTTCCAGGAACAATTAAAACGTTTATTCGCGGAACTGTACTGTGAACTGCAGGGCGAGCCAAGCGGGTGTGGAGCGGAATTCCATAACTTTACATTCCATTCCACAACGCCAACATAATTTTTATTTCATAGTAGAAAATTTGTTTCCCGCTGTATTTCAAATTTTGAAACATAAAATGCTTTTACTTACTTTCCACGTTAGAAAGAATTTGCTATGTAGGTGTGTAGTGTAGAGCTTATCTTTACGTAATTATCACCATTCTCCGGCATAAGTGCATTTACAGGAATCAATTTTTCTCCACTTTCGTCGACGAGTCATCACTCCCCCAATTTTTTTTCACTTTCTTGCCACCAGCTGTCTATCATCATCATTTTTAATTCAACTTATCAAAGAATCATAATTATTCATTTCCCAACGAAGGTCGGAATTACGAATGTTATTCTTCCTTTAAAAATCTAACTTTGCAAGTTGAACGTGTGCTTGTTTTTAAGAAAGAAAAGAGGTGTATGAAAATGATAAGCCCAAGGATGCAAGTAAGCAGCGAGACTGAGAGCAGTGTGAACGTCACCCATGATGGAGGTTTTGGAGGAGGGGATGTGGAAATGCAGGAAGCTACAAGTATAATGGTGGATGAGCAGTCTGTCAATCTTTCCGGTGAAATGAGGGAGCCGAGATTTGGGGGGCTAGCGTTTCGGAACATGGTGCCAAGAGAGAATGGGAATACTGACCATTCGTCGCATGGAAATGAGTTCAAGGGTGGCCATGAGTATTCAAGACCAATGTTTGGAAACCGAAGACTGTACATAGGAAATATTTCGAACGAGGTGACGGAGGAAATGTTGCGTGATTTTTTTCAAGATAATGGATTTAAGCCTGAGGCGATTGGAAAGGTGATTTTGCGAAATGGGTATGCGTTTGTTGATTGTCAAGACTCTGCGACTGCTACTTCAGCTGCTGAAAAATGCAACATGAAGACCTTCATGAATACTGTGCTGAGAGTTGAAGCTGCCGAAAGGCCTGGGTTTAGGCCCAGGGGACTGGGTCGCCAAAGATCATCAACGCAAATTGTGGTTAAAAATTGTAAGAATTTTATAAAAGTTAAAATTACATAATACTCTATTTTTCTCTTCATAATGGCATCTTTTAATTTAAAACATTATGCGTTTAAACTCTCAACAGGTTCCAGTACCACTAATCTGAAGGATGTTCAAACAAAGTTTGAGCAGTTTGGACCTGTAACTGTGGAAGAGGGCCTTCACCCTGGAAGCTTTGTGGTTCATACTTTGGGAGCCAAACAGTCGGACGCGTTAATTGCTGAGTTTCATGGAAAGAATCTGGGAGGTGCTCGATTAGCGGTTCATTCAATTTACGATGGACCAATGATGTTTGATGGAAGCGGGGATGCAGGCAGAATGCCTATACCATCCAACCGAAACGTTCCTTGGAAAAACAACAACACTACTACTCCACTTATGGAAATGGACTTTCCTCGAGGTACAACTATTCCAGCTTCAGCTTATGCAGCTTACCAGTCCGCATGTCAAGCTGCAGCAGAACCACCTTTAAAAATCCTGGTACCTAATGAATTCGTGGGAGCGGTGATTGGAAGGGGAGGAGCGACCATACGATCCATATCAAAGGGAACTGGTGCACGGCTTGATATATTTCGCAACTGCAGCAGGTACGACGTACCTGAAAAACCAGTGACCATTTATGGGCCCCCAGAGAAAGCCTCGAAGGCATGCAGAAGAATTTTGGAAATCATTGAACAAGAAATTGAACATCAACAAGAAGAAAAGGGAGAAGTAGCACTCCGCATGTTCGCACAAGATAGCTACATTGGAAGAGTAATTGGAAAAGGTGGAAACATAATCAAAAAAATCATGGACGACACACAAACAAAGATACACATTTCAACGCAATCTGACGTCATGGGAAAAGAAAGCTCAAGTGTTGCTGGATCAAATCGACACTACGTTCCCCCGATTGTGGAGCGTCTTATTACCATCCGGGGGTCGATTGAGGGAATGTGCAAAGCAGAAGAGATAATCTCGGAAAAATTGCGAGAAGCTTATCAAAATGAGTTACGAATGTTCGAGAATGGCTACACGGGACCTGGCGCTTCCAACGGAAGTAATTTTGGCAGTGGTTCTTCCGGACCCAGATCTTATAGAGGGCCTGCACCTGGAGGTGATGGAGAGTACATACGACCGGATGGCACTGGAGCAGCACCACGAAGGAAGTTTAATTCACGCACCCCCTTTACTCTGAGCTCAAGTCCAGGCAATGGCAACCCCGCTCACTACATTCCTGGCGGTACATACTCTACATATCCCTCAAGCCAGTCAGCTTATTTGAATTCCGTCACTGGAGGTTGGAATGCGGAGAATCAAAGTAATTTGAGTCGACCGGAAACCGTGAACATGTACATTCCAGATGACGTTGTTGGTGCTCTCATTGGAAGGAAGGGGTCAAATATTCGGCAAATTATACAGCAGACGGGTGCCTCTGTCAAAATTATGGAGGACACTTTGGCTATCGATGATAATCCAGTTAGGCGAGTTGTTATAAATGGAGGTGTGTTACCAGTAAACTTATTCAAGTAGTCATTACAGTCACATTCGAAATATGGTAATTAACTTGTATTTCTTGAACTGTTTTTGTCTTTCAGTTATTGATTCACTGTTTAAAGCACAGTACCTCATCTACGACAAAGTTGTTGAGGAAGGAAAGGGTCCAGTCAATCATCAAATTGATGACATCCGACTCACAGTCGAAATGAGTGTACCGTCAGACATGGTTGGACGATTGATTGGAAAGAACGGACAAAATATCAGAGATATTCAAAAGAACTATCTGTGCCGAGTGAAATTCATGACCGAGCCAGATGACACACTTCCCCCAGGTAATCCAGGTGAAACCTTTGTGCGCATTACTGGGAATTACAATGCTTTCTTGGGAGCCCAAAAGCAGATTCGAGAGATGCTGGTCAAAGCAATGACTCGTTTTTTCCATGGACAAGTATCAGGCAGCAAACGGAGAGATGACAGTGGTCACTCCGGCCACAGCGCCAACACCAGTGGGAACAGTGACGAGATGTCGCCAACCGGTGACTATGCAGGAGGCGAATAATATCATCAATCTACAAGTGCACCAATTTCAACTCTCAAATTCAACGCCTCCATCAAAGCAACTTACTTTCCATCATTTAATTTAACTACTTTAACTTGCTTTCCTCAATAGTATAAACTCAATATTCATTTGTAAAATATTCTACAATTTTCCATGTTTATATTCAATTTTTAGATCAAATTATTTTTCGGATTTCCGATTTCCAGCCTACTTTTATTGTTAGATATCGTATAGCTTTACTCTTATATTCAATGTCACATCTATTAAATATTTCACATTTACGCCTTATTCCCGCTTTTAGATAGGTAATAATTAGTCTAGTCTACTTTCACTTTCGTTGATTACAATAATACATTTTTGTCATAATTTCTATAAAAACTTTATAATTGAAATTCCAACATTTATCCAACTACACTTAATTGTCTGCTTCATGTTTTGAAAAATGTATGTACCTAACCTATGTGTATAAAATCGATAATATCAAGTGTAAAAGTGTGTTTTGATGATAAGTGGGCGTAAAATAAATAAACTTAATCTAGTATCATTACCTGTCCATTCATTTTCTTCACAATATTTTGAGTATGATTGCAAGTGTATTTGTAAGTAAGACATAAATCATCGTGTTCCAATTGACACTTGAACTCTCCATATTCTTTAAAAAGCTTGACAGTGCAGTGCAGTGACTTAGCATTAGCATTTTTTTACTAAATTGTTTTAATTTGATTAGATAGTCAAGTGCTCTTCGTTATGATGATCTTTGATAGGTATAGTCAATATAGCATTTATTTGGATTGCCTGAATTTATACCACTGATGGATAACTGAAGAAATTTTACAAGCCTATGCGTACAGGATCATGAGAATCGAGATGAGATTCACTGAATTTAGTAGGGCTGCTTCTCGCATAATATTTTATTCGTATTCAACCTCGCATAATAATATTTGCATCGTATTGAAAAAAAAATCAATGAACAAAGAACATTTCATACAGTGATGATAATATGCTTCTGTACTATGTAACTTAAATTAGCTGAAATTCATAGCTGAATGACCCAGTGTTATAAACAGGCACGCATTTTTACAACAAGGAAGCAGAAATCCTTCATTTTCATTAAACATTAAAACGAATGAATTGCACAAGGACGAAGGACCCTTAGCAGGCCCCCCAAAACAGAAATACAGCACGGCATAGCTGTAGCCTTTTTACGCTCCACCCTTTCAAGGCCAGCAAACAAATTCACATCTTGTGTAACTTGTGCCTGGTACTCACTCAAGTACCATTAAAATAGTTAGTATATATGTGTTTAATGTTTAGTTAAAAATTATGCATGCATGCACAATCTCTTTAACAATATATCGCTATCTAGCACTGGCATACATAATATGTACACGTACATAAAAAAATGAAAGGGTTATAAATAACATTGTAGGATATCATCTATCCCATCCCAAATCCCAGCAATATAGCGTTTCCAAAAATATTATTCTGCATCCTTCCCTTCTGTTCTAACTTCTACTAACCCTTTCATGCATTTTAAAACCCTTTACCTTAACATTAGCTTTGTCAGTATACTTTTTGTCCGTAAAATAATAATCAAAGCCCCAGAGCTGCAGCCCTACAACCTACAACTATAGTACAATCTGAAAGATGTCTTCACGTCACGATTGTCATGTTTCGTCATCTGTTTAGTTAAGTGTAATATTCCACTACATACATACATATTAAAATACATACATGCCATCACACGTTTTGTTAGATTACTATATAGAGTATCTACGTCATCCATAATCATCGTCATAAGTTCTTATAATTAACCAACATCCGTGTAGAATGAACATGTACACATTCTTATTGAATTTTACACATCACAAATTTTTTTCAGTATTACACGTAAGTACATCTGTTGCTGTCTTACTGCAGTGAACATTAAGTAAATGTAATATTCTGTGAAAAAATAATGTCCTTTTTCTAATTATTTTTGTGCACCTGCCCATGTAATTTATTGACTATTGACTCTGTCTTTAAGGCTATTATCGGATTTCCCTTTTTCTTGTCTTAATTTCTTTTTAGGAATTTGTCTGAATATTTTAACTTTTGGACAAACATTTTAAATTGTTTTAAACTTGGGTTTTGGTCACTTATCATTTCTCCAAGAGTTTAAAGAATTTAGTGCTATATATCAAGTGTTTAGTGACCTTCAGCAGCATTAAATTTTGATATCTTGTATAACAGTTTGTTATAAGATTGTGTAAACAAAAGAAATCTTAAATAAAACTACACTTCGTAACTCGGAATCCCTACTTGGATTTCTTAAATATCCTATTTAAAGGTAAACTAACTTTTAGTGATAAAATTGTGATAACGAATTTATTGGAATGGTTTTATTTTTCTTTGGTAGGTAGTTTAATGTCGTAACAAAATGTATAGAAACAAAGCACAATGGTTAAAAACAACCATTCACTTCTTGATTAGTTATATGTACTAGTGAGCAAATATGAATTGTTTAATGAATATTTGTGTCAAAAGCAATTCTTTATAGCGTGTCCCAATTAAATTGATATTTTTTATTACGCAGGTGGTTTTATGTGTAAACTATATGGAATAACAGTTCTATAGGAAAGCTAATTAAACTGTCCTTGTGACATACACCCCATCCCATCCTACTACACTTACAACTTAGCAACGATTGGTATTACTGTGATAATGAAATGAGTGTGCCGAGACGACGTCGTGGCAGTTCGAAATCAGAAGACACGGAGAAATTATTACCGACCGTCACCTCGACCTCTAGCTCTGCTGGGACGTCCTTCAGGTCCGCCGGAGTAGAAGATAAGGAGAACATGGGGCGAGATAGGACAGCAGAATTCCAGTCAGCGCTGAGGTCCCTTCAGGGACGTCAGCAGCGTCAGTTGCAGCCCAATCCTATGGCACTGGCGAACCAACGTGTTAACCGGAATTTAGAACAGTATTCGGAGTTCATGAGAGTGGCCAAGTACTTGAAGAATTACTCATTTTAAAAACATACGCATTATATCATTTTGAAATTTGGGATACTAAATTTCATCTCACGATTTGTTGTTATTTCAGAGCTATCGGAAAAAATATCAGCAAAACATACAGTAAATTGGAGAAATTAGCTTTGCGTAAGTGGTTTTGTGTTTATTATGTCATGAGTCATATGATGTATGTAGTATGATGAAAATATAGTTTCCTAAAACTGTGGTTTAACCGATTTTTTCAATATTATGTACACAGTTGCTAAACGAAGATCACTTTTTGAAGATAAATCCGTCGAAATTCAGGAGCTAACGTTTATCATTAAGGAAGATATCAATGGATTAAATCAGGATATTGCTAAAGTAAGAAGGTTTAACATTTTGTAAATTTTTCTTACGAATAAAATCGTTACTCATGTTTTTAATGTCATCTAATTTTACTCATGTTACGTTCTTACTTGTAGCTTCAAAAAATTTCGCGTGGGACACAACAAGCAAATGGAAAGCATTTACAATCGCATTCTTCGGGTGTTGTTGTTGGGCTTCAATCTAAGCTGGCATCAATGTCAACGGAATTCAAAAATGTTCTACAAATTAGGACGGAGGTAAGAATTAAATTTGCAAATTTATAGACATTTGTTGTAAAAAAATTTAGTGATAACAAAAGGCATCTGACACTTTGCGTGTTTCTATTAACTAGAATTTGAAAGAACAGCGAACCAGGCAAGATCAATTTACGCAAGGACCTGTAACTTCTTCCCTTCCACCATCAGCTCTTACAGGATTTTATAAAGGTATTTTATAGATAAATCAAATTAAGTAATTACAAGAAAGTAAAAAAAGAGTTTATATAATATGTATTTTAAAATGTCCTGATTTAGGATCCGCATTGATACCTGAAGACTCGTATAGTGGTGGCGATGTTTCAATCGATATAGGAGATAATAGTGGTGCACTACGCTATAGACAGAACCAACAGTTGCTCGCCCAAGAAGATGAGACTGTAAGTAATCATACATTCTTTTCTTGCAAAGCCGCTTTAATGAATAGAAGACCCTTATGTATGTTTGACTATTTTTCACTTAACAATGCAATATTTTCGATTTTCTAGGAGTCGTACCTAGAAAGTAGGGCTGATGCAATGCAGTCTATAGAATCAACAATCGTTGAATTAGGTGGAATATTTCAACAATTAGCGACGATGGTTAAGGAGCAAGAAGAAGTTGTACAGCGCATTGATAGTAATGTTGAAGACGCGGAAATGAACGTGGAGGCCGCTCACACTGAACTTTTAAAATATTTCCGCTCCGTGACCTCGAATAGATGGTTGATGATTAAAGTGTTCGCATTGCTCATCTTCTTTTTTGTAATTTTTGTAGTATTCCTGGCGTAAGGAAACAAATCAAAATTCGTGCAATTTACCAATTCGTGTGAAATTGTTCTAAGCGTGTATAATATGATTACAGTTGTTATCAAAATTTTAATACTGAAAATTACGATTTATTATGCTATATGGATATGGATTAAGGTCTATAAATAAGAGATCAAAAAATCATTCCTTTGCCGATGTTTTATTTTCCTAGATTTGGTGTAGGTCTGATATCCTTCTAAAGAGTTACATATAAGTTCTGTAATAAGTAGTTAAGCAGAGTTTAATATATAAAGATGTACATGAATATATGAATACCTGTATAATTTTTCGCAGCGACTTTCGTTCGGATTTAGAACTAATTAATATTCTTAAGTTTTAATGAATTTTTCTCGCAAACTATCTTTGAAAAACTAGAATTTAATAAATGATGCAAACTGACTTGTTAGTAATATTGCTCTTTGCCACATTTATTCAATAACCATTTTGAGTAGTGTTCCATGGGTTTTGCATTTCTTGTGGAATGATTCTTCAGCCTTCACTTGACTTCACGCAATTAGCTGTTACCGTTTCCAGGTATTATGATATGCTTTGTTAATATTGCCTGAAATAATTTAATGATTTTCGCATTTGTAAGATTGTGGGTATTTCGTAGAGTGAGGAACATTGTTTTAAACTTTAATGATTTTTGCAACGCAAGAACAAATCAACTTCACTCTCATTTTAAGTCATTCATTTTATGCGTGACAATAAGTCGTGCATATAATGGACAAATCAGAAGAAGATATTACTCTTACTGCGGGATCTGGTGAGACAGATTTTCAGCGAAAGCTATTTGAAGTGCCCGATAATTGTGAATTCCCGTTAGAAATAAGTTGCCACCTGAAAGAAAAGTTGCACGTTGGTTTTACAAGCATTTTTAATTCATTAAAAAATTCTTGACATGATTTAAATTAATTATGCTTTAAACTTATGAAAGTTATGTTTCACTAGAGTGTCCTCGAACAAAACTGGCACTTGAAGCGTCATCTAGACTATCTAGATAAGGAAGTTATTGAACTTAGGAAATATCGTGCTGATCATCGGGAAAAACATGGGGTATGGTAGTAGGGCCAATAATCATAAACAATACGAATTATAATGACCTCTTTAGTATAAAATCTCTTATTAACTTGAAAATTGTAGAGAAGTCTGGAGACAGAAGGTTTTAATTCTTCCACCTCTATTATGACTCAACGAATTGTTGAATTGAGTAAAAAGAACCGTGACCTTACTGCTCAGACTGAAGGCATGAAGACAAAAATTGGTAAGCTGATTCGGGAGAATGAAAGCCTCAGGAATATGGTGGAATGTTTTAGGGACAAAGACATACAAGATGACATGCTAGCGCGGTGTGTAAACAGTGCTGAGATGGACGCTACATCAGCAACAACGCCAGGGTCCCATCAGAACGCACAATTAACAAACAAAGTTATTGAATATCGCCGCCAGAATCAACTTCTCCGAATGGAATTGAAAACTGCTCTTCGCGTTAGTATGATCAGTAATTTAATTTGACACATATTCTTACTCATATTTTTGTATTACGGCGGTGTCATGTGTTTTCACACGTAAAACTACAGGCTTTAAGCCAAGAGGTTGGAGATGGGGCGACACCTCATGGTGTTTTGAACATGGTGAATGGGGTAAGTTGGAGGGGAAGACAACAACAAATCATTTCTCTGCAGCAAAAGATTTCTGACCTTCAGCTTAAACTTAAAGAAGCGTTATCCACGTCAGTTGGAGATCAAGAGACACTTGCTTTCCAGCAAACCAATGGTGCTGGAGATGCAGATAATTCAATGATGGACATGAAATATAATGGTTCTATAATTTCAAGCGGTAACGCGTCACAGAGGCATGGTCTTATTCAACAGGAACGAAAAAAGTTAGACAAATTCATTACAAATTTTCAACTTTTGAACAAGTCATCCAATATTGATTCATACCATTAAATTTTACAATCTTGATTGACATTGCATATGGGTATTTATGATAATAGACATGAGCAAATAGAAAAGCTTAGCCATGAATTGGACCAAACAAAGTCAGAGTGGAAGTCCTGTCAAAAAGAATTAAAGGCTAGTAAAGCAAGAATCCAAACTCTTGAAACTCAAATAAAGACATTTAAAAGTCACGTGGAAATTCTGGAAGGGAAATTAACGGAGAGTGAAAAGTCTTCAGATTTATTGGAAAAGGAGATGAAACAATTGCGACAAGAAACATCTAATCTGAAGGAAAGAGAGAGAAGGTACAGGGACCAAAATGCCATTGAAATACAAGAGGCCCAACGGGCATTGACAAGGGTACGATTTATAGTCAGACAAGTCAGTTTGTTTTATAACTATTTTATTAAGATTCAAATTGATAAGTTTAAATAATAAACTACAGGAGCGAGCTATTGTCCAACGTCTCCAACATGTACTTCAAGAAAAACAAGACGCAATCCAACGTCAAGACGCTGATATTATTGAGCTACGAAATAAATTGGAAATTAGCTGTAGTGGACATGGTACAAATGTTGATGCCTTGACCCGTATTCGTGAAGTAGAATCACAGGTAATGTAGAATTAAATATTCTGAATTGCATGAACAAGATTATTGATAGCACTATAACTCAACTTTTAAAAAATACTAAAAATTTTAAATCGTTTTTAGCTAGATAATGCGATGAAAGTGATTGATGCGGGGGAACGCGAGAAAAAGTCTATTCTAAAAATGATGCAAGATTATCTCAATCAATCTGAAGAAGAACGTCAAAAGTCAATGCAAGCATCCGAGCATACGGCCAGGATTTCATGTGTCTTGCAACGAGCTGACCAATGCATCAATGAATGTCTTGATGCTGGACAGGTTACTAATGAAGATATTCTCCATGAAGTAGAACATATCAGGACGTTGATACGAGAATTGAAGCTGGGGGATTTATATGTGTATGAAAATGTCCATCACAAAGATATGACCAAAAAGCTGAAGACACAGTAAAGATTTAATTAATTTAAGTAATACACTACTACTCTCAAAAAGTTAATGATTCAAAGAGACATAAATACGATTTACTGAAACTTTGCAGGGTAGAAATGTTAAAACGTGAGATAGCCAGTCTGAAATGTAGTTTGAGGGAGGTGTCAAATGCTCGACGAAAAGACCTTCAAAACTTTGCTTCAGTCACTGACCAGTTGAAAATGGAATGGACGGATGCAATTAAAGTTAAGGAAGCTACATCCTCAGCGTTTTCCAGATAGTCTTTGAGACTTACTAGGCTATCCTCTAAAACATAATCATTGTTATGATAAGGTATTAGCCGGATATGTATGTATGTGCAATGTTGCAGTTATAAATTATGCCAATAAATATACTGCATTTGATTTGAATTGTCAGTAGTGCAAATCCAATAAAACGTTGTTTTAAGACAAAATTGATATTCAACTTGAATAAATTCAAGTAGTGGAAACATGTCAATAATTATAGACTAGATACATAACTGTTTCGTAACTGCAAGAGATCTTTTTGAAATAAAGTTATTTTATGGATGTTATCCATTTCGCTTTTGATTTAGATGCCTTCCTTTTAGAACTGTCTGTTTTCACATGTATTGATTCCTCTGTGATTTCTTCAATAACTAATTTCCCAGACTTTGTTCTACACATCAGTAAGTCTTCAGGACGGTAGTCGGATGGAATTATAAAAAGTTCTTTCACTTTTATAGGCTTTGGTGAGCCGGGGACGTGACGCTTTGCCTCCACCTGTAATTGATTTTAACACATGGTATATCTAACAGTTTTCATATCGGCTTTTTAAACGAAAATTTGCTATTTAAATTGACACTTGACACTTCTCACCTCTAATTTACTCCCATCAAACAATCTAATTCTAATATCTCGATTCTGAACATGGCTTAAATCAAGTTCTAGGTGAAGTTTCGGCTGACAGCGCTTTTGATTATTGCTATAATCAAAAAAATTAAAAAAGATAAGACAAACATGTAATATTTTTAACCCACAAATGTTTTAACTGCTTGATAAAGATTCAGCTGTACGTACTCCAATACAGACTCATCTCCGAACCAATTTGTAAAGTTTTCGAACCCAAAGTTTTTAAAGGTAACCACTGAGCCATTTACGACACAAATATGCTGTATCCTCTCAACTTCTTGTTGACCTTTGTCATGTTTCTGTTTCTTCTCCTCGACCAGTCGAGACGAAGATTGAGTTTTTCTTTCTAACTGTGTTTGAGAATCTTTCTTTTGAGTCTGCATATTCTGATTAATGGACAGCAATATTTTTTTGTTAAAATTTAGAAACACGATACAAAAGGGTGAACGCGTTTGTAAATAATTAGTAGTACCTTTTTAATTGGATTGGGAACCATTGACGGTACTGAAGCTGAAACTGAACTTTTAGTTTTAGACCCCACCCTGGAAGGAACAAAAGTAGAGCTTGGTGGTTTATAAAACGTTTTCCAGGGAGGTCGTGTTGCGTCATTGTTGGATGTTGGACGTGCCTTGAAACTGATACCCAAATTGGTAATTGAAGACGGCTGTCTGCTAACGGTTGATGACGAAAATGGTGATGGTGTAGAACTTTCCGTTGCCAGTATTCCTTCCTTACTAAACTATAAAGCAATGGTACAAAACCCGTACGCAAGTTAATGAAATTTCAAAGTCTTGCATTACCCCATTTAATTTCAAAGGAAAACTAATAACACACCTTTCCCATAATTTGGAAACATCCCCTGTGTCAATGTAATCCTCCCACACTTTGGAAACTGTTTTATTTGATGGGAAGTCAAAGTCCCCAATGGAGGACTCATAAGTATCGTTTGACTTGGCACTGGTGTCATAAAATTCTGATAAAGTTTTCAAGTTGTGAGAATCCAGACCGAAGATGGGTTCATTGAGAATCGAGACTAAGTTCTGTTTTGAATTTTGATTTGAGCTGCTTTGTCTCTGAAGCATAGACTTCTCATTGCCAGTCTTGTCCTCATATGTCAAAATCCTACGTCCGTTGATATCCCACGATACACTCACTTTACGACCCTTATTCAGCTCATTGTAATGTGACAGACGAAGAATACCGGAGGCTTTATGAATTAAACTGTTCATTTGAGGAATATCACCACTTTTGATTTCTCGAAGCATCGACTTGTAGATTTCTTCTCGTGGTGACATTATTGTTGAGTTCTTCAACGTTATCCTTGCCCTTCTTGAAGCCCTGCTAACCTTTTTGGAAAGGTTTTGAAACTGTGATAAGGGATCTACACTAGAATCGGTAGAATGTAATGTGGTTGTACTCATTATGAAAAAAATGCTAAACCAAAACACAAGGAATATTCGCAGTCCTTGGGCGTTTACTGCAAAAACAAGAATTTGAATGATACTCTCTTGCATACAACAATTTTGTAGATGTGTACAAAGTTTGATTCACCGTCACGTGTAATAGAAGTTCGGAAAGATATTTAAGAGATACATGACTAATAACTATTATTTATCACTTTACACCCCATAAAGTTTCGAACTAAAGAATTCAATGTTTTCCCTTGACTACTTTTGACTTTTTACGATGCTAGACTGGCGCCTTAGACCACCTCAGTGAACCCTAGTGAACTAATCAAAAATATTTTTATAATGAAAAGATATGACTGATTGGGGACCGTTCTGTGCCTTGTTCATATATGTAATGTTTGCATCTCGCACTTATGTCGCTGTCGTAGTCATGTAGTAAGCATTAAACATGATGAAATTAAGTCTAGCAATGTTTTAATGTTATAATGCCATAATTTTTATATTTTGACCATCATTTATAATAAAACTAAAAGATATCACTTTTTCATTTTACACTAAAAGGATTGAAATAAATAGAAGTAATTTAGATTTCTTGTTTTGATGCAATGTGTAGGAAAATCAAACAATAGTTTCGAGCTCATCGGCATAAGCTAAAGAATTTTTCATGAGCTCTTCAGCAGGTATGACATCATTGTTATCCTTCTTTGAATGGAAGTAAACGAAGCCTTCCTTCACAGTCCATTTTTGCTACAAAATTAAGCGACAAAAGTAAGAAAAAAGTTCAACAAAGATCCCATATATAAACGGATTTTTAGTGTATTTTTAAAAATGATTCCAGACTTACTGCTTTTACTATCGCAGCCATTTTGTTACTACTTTCCAAATTAAGCAATTTCATTGCCGCTTCAATTGATAATTTTTCATACGCTGCGCCGATTACATCTGAGATTTCATTTGTACGCTCCTTCAGCGTGCTTTCCAAATGGTCGATAAAGTATTTGTAGCCAGCAGACTGCAAACCACTTCTTTTCAAGTCATCAGCCCTTGCCTTTTTCAAGGCGAAGATCTAACACAAAACAAACAGTCGCAATAAGTTACTGGCACACTTAATCTATAAAAATACCCATTTATGTAGCATAAACATAAATCATGAAGTTTCCAGGCCATGAGTTTTATAGCTTGCAATTTACCTGGTTGTACTGGCCTTCCATTATATACTGTTCGATCTCAACAGCCTTCTTAATGTATGGGTTTTCTAGCACCGCATCCACATCCGGGTGAATAAAGAGTTCCAATTCCCGGTGAAAGTCTGCAATCCGATACTGACTCAAAAGATTCAGCAAATTCATTCCCAAGATTTCGTACATGTGCTTAGACTCCTTGAGGTGGCCCCTTCAAATAAAACGGTTATGAATTAAGTTTGCCAAGTAAAAAGAACATGCAAGTAATTTTTCCTTATCAATTATTACTTCATGTCGAAATAGTAATGCTTCAATTGGGAAATATATCTTTCAAACTCCTTGATTGCATCCGGATTGCATGTGTTCTTCTCACACTTGGCAATGCTGAACCATGCTCCGACTTCAAGGATATCTCGAGCAATGATTAGATTTTTAACACTCTTGTCTCCTTCATGTGTCAGTGGGAGATAGCGAAGCTTGGTAAGGAGTACCTAAAAGACATAAAAAAGTTTTAATTAACAAAAAGCTCCGATAAATAGTAACTAGTTAATTGATAACAGTTTGTACCCGGAATTCGTTACCTTTGCCACTGCAATTTGCGTTTCAATATAATGAATATCACGTAGCTCCTTCCCTTTGTTCCACTCGGTGACCAAATCATCACGAAGTTTCAATGCTCTGGCTTCAATTTCATCAGATTTCTCCAACTTTGCTATATCTGCTAACTCAGCATCCAATGATAGCGCAGGCCTTGCCGATTTTGGTGATTTGGATGACGAGGATGAGATGGTCGTTTTTGAATTAGGACTTTCTTTCCTTTTTGACATGTTGGGGCTCTGGCTCCGGTAAAAAAACCTTATAATTTTTAAAATGAGAAATTTGGAATAAGAAGATAATGCAAACGCTTAATTAACTTTTTTAAGCCAATGTATTAATTATATCGATCAAAGATGTTAAACAACACGACGGGTTTTCACTAGATGTAAAATTGACCAGTAACAAAGCTTTAGAGCCGGATGAGTTTTGACTTTTGACACGAGCATTGTGCAATAACAGCTTTGTGTATTTCGAATTTTACAATTTTGGAAGAGCCGCCAGTTTCTTACGTACTTATGCTCAGTAATGCCCCTGATTCAATATTTATGTTTTGAGAAATGGTGATGATGATTTAAGTGTCGGAAAAGTGTATTCAAGTGTTTTTTTTGCACATTTTTTTCAATACAATAAAATTCTATTTAAGTAAATTAAGTTTATTAATAGATCAATTTTTCAAATTTTACATGAATGATATTGCATTTTAAACAAAGTAGTAGTAAACATTATAAAAATAGAAAAAGATATGCATTGAACTTCTTACATAATATCCGTTCTTCCACAAGTTTCACTCCAGCAAAGTTTATGTAAGAATGTTGGTGGTTCCCTTACTAGCTAATAGTCTAATAGATGAAATATATAATTCTTGTTGAAAGTACAATTATTTATTAACTACAGTTAAGGAATAGCTTATTGAGAATGAAAAATTCACATAAAATACAAAGTTAACAAAATACAAATTTAATCCATAACAAAAAGACATGAAGTTGAAACCACAAAATGGACAGGGGATCCAGCAAATAGACGATTTCAGAGTATTCAGTATAGGGTGATGCTGATGCCTGTGCTTGCTCCACCGGAAATACTTTAGTATAATCGCACCATACCATGTTTAGCACAACGGGCAACACAATTAGTGAACATACCACCCATGTTACAAATGCAAAATTGGCAGATATCGCATCGGCATGATTCACTATGGACTGGAGATCTGCTGAATTCTGCAATCAAATTTTAAATTCAAATACAAATAGTTATAAAACAAGTGTAAATACTGCTCATTGTCACACACACACACACTAATTACATACATTTAATTTCAAATATCACTGTTTTATACCCGAGTCAAATGATGCCCATGAGTCGCGACTGTGAGACGAGGATTGACTGCCATTGGAGGAAAATCGCCCATGCTGAGATCCAGATCCAGAGCTTCCATTTCCGGATAATTGAGGAACATCTGAGGAACCGCTTGCATTACTTTCACCACTGGGTCGACCCTGTCCATGAACAGGACATCTTATTTCCGCGTGATGGCTGCAATACATGTGGCAAACACATCTTCTACAATATTCACAATCGCATGGCAGAACTGGAATTCAAATGAAAGAATTCAAAACTAAGTTTGAGACACAATTACACTGATTTTATAAATTGTTGAAAAATCTAGCGGCTTACGAGAGTTTGGTGAATGATGTGATGAAGCCGAAGAATGGTATGAGCTCAATGAACTGTGACTATGATGAGACGAAGCCTGACTGGCATTCGACGGGAACGGAGACAATGAAGGTTCAGAATTTCTAGTCAAGCTGCCATCCAGTACTCCAAGTGATTGACTTCCGTTTCGCTGTTGGGACTGGCGAGTTTGGCCACTTGATGATAATGGTTCATCGACTGATGCAAGTAATAGCATCACAGAATCTGGCTGAGGTAGTACTTGATTTTGCCTTGGGTGGGGATGAAGCCCAATTGGATTCATAGCGCTGAAAAATCCTTGCGCAGGTCTGAAACGTCAAGTTTATAAAAAACAAACAATTGAGCAGCCCAATAACTTAATTAAGACATCATAATGAACAGATTGTTTTATTATAATATAACTTACGATGGAACAACTGAATTAAGTGAGCCTGGCAAACCGCCGTTAAAATTTGTGCCGTTGAGTCTTGCCCCATGTAAAGTGGATGGATGAGGTACTTCAAACGCTGCCGCAATTCCACCACGGTATCCGTTACCACTGTTGAGTGCTGTGTTGACGAAGGAGTGAGCTGCCTCATTGGTAGTGAACTCGTGGAATCCATACATAGATCGCGAACGTGAAGCCGAAGACACATTTGACAATCTGGGATGATCATTGCTTCCGTTTCGGGCTCCGGCCTGGTTGAAATTGAAATTATTCATAGTGAATGTCGTGATGTGACCCAGTGATTCCTTTTAGGACTGCTGTTCAACTGAAACTAAATCAATAAATTGTAATTTTAACAATTAAATGGAAGTAGTTTATCGTGGAGTAACTGTTAATGTTAAGTCTAATTTAGCACAACTAATTAAGTAATTACGTAATCGTTAACTATGAATGTCTTTGGATAAAACTGACTTGAATCTAATAACAAGCAATTAACTAAGATATCCAAGACTGGTAATTGTAGTTATTTTAGCAGTTTAATTTACAAACTCTATCAGCCGTATTGCCAGTTCCACGACGCTGTGATGAGTTGGGATTGGGATTGGGAGTGAAATGTTACTGAACACGAATGAAAAGTAAAGTCGATTGTCTAAATGATTCGCCTTTCGCTCCAAAAGAAAATATTGGGACCGACCGAAAATTGAAAAATGAGCTTGAAATTAGCTGAAGCCTTATACTACTTGACGCGGGGCATGATATCATTAATCAAGTCAGAACTTGTAAAAAACGTAAGGCGATAACATGTACTATTGTGCAGTAATTGAGCATTGAGTAATAAGCATTGATTAGCTCTAGCTTAGTAGAAAATCCATTAATTATCAACATCAACCAATGATCGTTGCATAAACGAAGCATCCAAGCCTAAAACCAAAATCTGAGTTAAAGTAAAAGACTATTTTTTTCTTATCGCTTCCTTTCCATTTCTCATACGAGATGAAGATTAAATAAGAGATTCATTATGCTACCCATTTATCCATTCAATATTTATTTGCATATTCTCGTTACACTATGCGTTTTACAGAGATATGCAAATTAGGCGAGATTATCTTCTTTTTCTTCTCGAGATTAATCTCAACCCCTTATCATTTTCCTAATCAATTACAGTGTCATGCCATGCAATGCATGAAGCATAGCCAGTACCACACGCTACAGTACATAGTACATAGCATACATATAAGGTACATACATGCTATGCCATGCATCGAAAAAACAAAGTATTTTCGGTTTTAATCTTAATTTACAAGTTTTGATTAAAATTATATTTATCAGGAATTGATGGCTGCGGTTGCGCTGTGTCCTGCGTTTTTTATCTTTACTGGACAGCGGAATTTCAGTAATCTATCTGACAATCAACTTGTAAATTTGCATTAAAATAAATTTAATAAATAAATAAATGAATAAATAAATAAATTAAAATACACTTTCTTAATGGCTTTTAACTTCGTCGTTAATCGTAGTTGTTAATCGTCAGCTTTTAAAACTTAATATCATTTTTTTTTTAAGTTTTCCTTTTGAAATAATTTTTGAAAGACCTGTCTTGATGTTCGTTTGAACGTGATGATTTATTTCATACTTTGTTCTGGATGCTTAAACTAGCTCAAGCAAGAATTTTACTAACAAAAATGGGTAATTGGTTTTGTTTGCCTGGTCGCTGATCACTACACCATCACCAATCACCATCCAGCATGATGCTTGATGGGATAAATATAACGAAATGGAATTTACATCATCATCATACTATTTTAACATGATGAATTACAACGATGAATGGGCTGGAATGGATCAAGGTCATGAATCTTGCTTGGTCATGGCTTAGTTTGTGTTTGATTGATAAATAAACCTTCAAAGGATAAGTGTGTAATGATTATGCATTCTTCTGTGTATGTCATGTCTCCAAATTCAGAATTCCAGTGTTTTCACAAATGACATGATGACATACAATGTATCTACAAAATTCTGTAAATGATTTTCTAAAAAATTCATTACTTTTATCAGTATTTATTGTGCATACAGCATACACACATCATCTTTAAAATGTTGAACTTCAAATTGCTTTGTGCAAAAATCAGGCTCGTTTTGTCCCTATTTCTTGTGGTGAAAGTGACAGTTAGTGTGCATGGGTCTGATAATCCGTCCACCAAACCAAACATCATTTTTATTTTGGCTGACGACGCAGTATGATTGATTAATAAAATTGTCAATTTCACATATTCGGCATCTCCGGACCTGTGTTTGCTCAGAGCTAATTTAATTGCATTTTTGCAGGGATGGAATGACTTTAGCTTTCATGGATCTCCCCAAATTCCAACTCCAAATATTGATGCATTGGCCTTTGGTGGAACAGTTTTGAATAGTTATTACGCATCACCACTATGCACACCGTATATTGAAATATTTCTTCTATTTTTTATAATTTTTTTATCATTTGTAAAGCTTGTTTCGACTTTTGTTTCGATGTTCTTTCAGATCTAGGGGAGCCATCTTAACTGGAAAATATCCCATTCATTTAGGTGCTTAAAACTTGAGTAAATGTCAGCGAAGCGCTGTTTCATGTCAAATTGTACATTGTATGCTTAATTTTGTCATATTGAGCAGGCCTCCAACATTATGTCATTCGAGGAGACACTGCGGATGGTCTTCCACTTGATCAAAAGCTACTTCCTGAATATCTGAAAGATTTGGGATATTCGACGCATCTTGTGGGCAAATGGCATTTAGGACATGCCACCAAACTATTTTCACCTAC
>JAQIWN010001130.1:0-22971 GCA_034699025.1 Entomobrya cf. arborea Gr-Col-00668
TAAGGTCTAGAATATAATTGCTTACAAAATCAGAAACTGTGGGCTTAATTTTAACACATGAGTGACTGTTGTCGCTGTAGGTACAACTTAAAATTAAACTTAATTTAAGGAGTTTTAACTGATACGATAAACATTTGAATAATGCGACGTGTTTATCAATTTTTCCATTACTCATCATCATGACTTGTTGCCTCTACTTGCCATACTGCACTGTAGGCTTGATTTTCTGTGAAAATACGTTTTAGTCATCATCATTCTTTTACGCAGTAAAGTTGCTACAACCTAGATCACAAGCGTGCATCTTCAACAACGCAATGATTTCCGCAAACTCTAGTAAACGTTTTAGGACTATTAATTAACATGATGTCTGAACTGTGTGCAAGCACATGCACAAGTTTATGCAGATTGCACTTAAACGTAACGTACTTGTGTATGGATTGGGATTATGGGATGAAAAAAATACAGTTACATGGAGTTACATGAACAACATGCTAAATGCATTTTCTAAACACTATAGTTACAGAAAACGCTAGGACGCATAATTTAAGTAGAAAAACAAAGTTGCTTAAAGTCTAGAGCGCTTGATGATAGAGATGCGGTTTTGAGCTCGTTTCTTAAATGCTTATCAATTAGGTGTTTTTCTTTGCCAAGATTTGGAACACTGTGGAATATTTTATTGAAATAAAATACTTTTAATTACTTATCATATTTAGCTATTGTAACAGTATCTTATTTCCCATAAAAGCAACAACACCTTATTAAATGTGATAAAACATTCCTTTGTTAACTAATGTATTAAAATGCATGTTTGGAACTGACATTCCACACTTCATTGCTTGTAATGGCAAACAGTATCATTTTGACATTAAATTCTATTTTCGCTTGACTTAACAGCTGCATTAGTCACAAATATAATTTCTTTTGTCTGCGCACAAATCCCTGCTGACTACTTAGATATACGCCAAATTTAGCTAAATATCATACTCATTTGTCAGATTTGTGTAATTTTTGGGGTTAGTCATCGATTAATAAACCATACGCTTATGTGTGCAATTTCGTGTAATCATAATAATCTTAGTATTAAATAGTATTCCCATAATCACGTCAATCAAGAAATCTACAGACTGCATTGTCAAACTGTTTTTTTTTCGACGTAATACTTCATCATTCTAAGAACTTCATATTTGTACTGATAGCAGGATCATGGTAACTTACGCCAAACATAACACATAACATAACACTGACAGTAGTGGGCTGTGCAGAAGGAATTTCAGGTGCTTACGTGTACCACTAATAATCTCGGATGCTGCAAACTATTGATGCTGATGAGAGAACCAACAGAACAGTGCACGTGGTTTTAGTCATCGTCATTACATCCATTTCACACTTACAATGTTATCATGTACCATAATAATATATCCTTGCGCTGAGCAGTAGTAGTAGTGTGTGATGCTTTCATTTCATCTCCATTTCAACCTTTTCTCTCTAGTAGTAGTCCGTAGGTAACTTTATCAGATAATGTAGCTATCATAACATTTTTTTCTCTTCTTTTCCTTCATTCTCATACATATGCTACAATACTGCAGAAAAACAAACGTTGTGTACTGCGTACCACGAAGTAGACGATTTTCATAGCATATGATTCGACGTGAATATGATTTTCACGTTAAAACTTTGTTTTTCCTCCTCGCCTCAAGTATTTAATGCGAATGAAGGAAAGATGATTATTATGATGATGTGTAACTTGACTTGTGTATGTTTTGTTAATTTAAAGAGGCATTCGTGATGAGTGCACATTTTCCTATGCTATATAATACCCAGTGATTGTGTTTTCTGAGAGTAAAATGAATGGAATATACCCACCTACCAATGGCCTACACAATATTCACAATTCACATCATCCTTAGCGTTGTGACTACACTACACTACCTAAACTCAAGTTCAAATGGATGGCTCTTATCAAAGAAAAAAACCATTATTCGTTTGTATTCAATTTTATTATTATGAATGACTCGTTATATAGCGAGTTGCGTACGATGTTGTCTGTTTAAGTAAATATACACGTTCTCATCTCATCAAAAATCTGAAATGTCTGAGCCTAAAATTGTTATTGGCATAATATATATGCATGATATTGTGCCAACACAACTGTATTGTGTAGCATAAGGGAACAAACAACAGTTGCAAAATAATAAATTTCGTGATTAAAAATTAAAACTCAAGAAAATATATGTACATTACTCAATTTTCTCTAAGAAATCTTGCTCAAGTTGCTGAAAAAAATGCCCAATATGGAAAAGTTTATCTTAAAACCAAGATGTTTGATTTTGTCAATGTGTGCGTTTTTAAAAGAAAAAAAACCAGCCACGTCATGTCAGGGTCTTATGATGAAAGCGGTTATCATGATATCTTAGCAACTAGGTTTCATATCCTCTGTCAGTACCAGGAACATCAGAGAGCTTTCAGTAGTTCCACAATCGGCTGTCGTAAAGGTGATGCTGATGACATGGATGGCAACGGTATGAAGAGTGGCTGCATCTAATAAGTAGCTTCTAAGTAAAGTTAGGAGCAAAGATTGTGGATTATGTGTAAAGCTGAATATCATACAATATTTATTAAAACAAGCTCTTGTGTTTGTGTGTGTTGCGTGTCGATCATCATCACTTCAGTTTTTTTATGTACATTTTAAAAATGCATTGGGATTGTGAGCAAGTCAAAGGACTCATTTTCAGCGGAAAAACTAATGTTTATGGAAAGAGTTTTTGACGATATCTCGTTTACATTAGCATGGATGAAAAATTCATGATGAAAGCGTTCTTGCTCAGACATCCTCCTGATGATGCTAATGTGTACCTACCTACCTACCTACCTTTTCTTCTTCTATAATTCAAACATAGCTCAAAAATTCCCTTACAGAAAGTCATCAGTCATCGTGATGGCAAAAAGTTGTGTAAATGCGTTTTGTGTTTGTGTCTTTAAACAAAGATATGATTTATCCTTACACGTGTACACAGAAAGAAGAGCAATTCAGAAACGCATTGAAGCTTGCACTGCATGCATGACATTTACTATTGCTGTAGTAGCAGTCTAAATACTAACTGTAGGATATTGCAATAATGATAATTGATAATGAATAAGGACGCTGTCTAGGTACACAACACATGATGTGAACGACGTTTCATATTCACTGATAAAAGCTAAAGTATCCTTGGGAATAGGCATAAAAGAAAATTATGATAATGAGTTTTAGCTACTTGGCTTTCCTTGTTGTTCATGAAGTAAACCAAAACTGGTAGTACTATCAGTTTCAGGGGTTGTTTTGAAAAAAAAATATGCATTTCTAAAAACATACAGTGAAAACTTTTAAAATATGTGTATCTCACCGCACGCACCGGTACCACCGGTTAGGTTGTCTACTTGTAAGCTAACTACTGTAATCAGTAATGCACTATCTACTGATTTTCTTTCCAACTCCAACTAGAATTTTCAGGTACTCTCTTTCACTTAATTAGCACATTATTGGTATTATGTTCGTCATATTAAAACTTATTTTAAGCATTACCGAGCATACGTAACTATCGTCAGTACAAAGGTATTAGAGTGATATTTCTGTCATAGCCACCATAATAAAAGTCCATTTTTGTCACCGGTTAATCCTGGCAGTTATAAACCATTTGGTAATTGTAACCACCAACATGTTTATCTCATCATCGTCGTCATCATCATCCTGTAAGGATGCAGTTTGAGCTGGCTCTCATTGAGTGGAATCCTGTACAATGTAATATAATCTTTTGCTCACTGGCTTTGATTTCTCATACATACTTACATCAGTGAACGATAATGAAGCGTGGATGTAATAGTTATCATCATCAGAACAGGACAAGAGTGGGTGTACTACGAATAAGAATGAATTCATGTATTGTTATGGGGTAGATAATTCTATTTTCTCGCACGTTACAATAAGTGTTGATGATCTGATGCTATTAAATATAATTCTATTTTACCTATTGTTCATGGAATATTGGGTAAGAGAAACAAATATCATTGTCCGATTGTACCATATTTTGAATTATTTATGAAAACAACACTGTGTGTTGGTTGACAAATTACAAAGCAAATAAGTGTCACTTGTGTAGGCATTACAAAAGCTGTAGGTATTCCAACTCTCATACTAAAATGTTTAATAGACACATATAATTTCGCCGATTGATACATTAGTGCCAGGCAATAAAACAAACATTCACAGAATTTTACTGCTCACAATTTTCTAACGATCTCTTAACATATTCATTTACTCGGTGTTATGGAGATTTAATTTCAACGTTAAAAGAATTGCGGCTTGATAGGCATTAACGTCTGATTCAATTTAGTGTATGGCATGACATTATAGTAGTGGCTACGTGTGATCTAAATTATCAATTGTCAAAAAGTACACTTTGTCTCAGTCTCAATCTCAACTACAATTACTTTGTATACAATACAAATCAGAAAATAATAGTATTTATTATCGCCTGCGTATGTATTCATATGCGTATTTTCCCATGTAATCTTCAGATGTAAGCTCTGATATAGCTTTTATAACTTTTACAATGAAGAATTAATGCAGACTGCATTCATCATTTATTTGACAGTTTGCAATGCTATTTATGTTACCATAATTCAAGTTTTCACATTCGAGAACAATTCCAGCTACGGCAAAATGTGGTGAGATCAATAGTAAACTTTTAAATATCGCATTCGAGCCGTATAACACCAAATAAATCATGCATTCGTGATGTATGGTTCTTTAGCTAGAAATATGTATCCCTAAATTGAGAGTGATTGATGAAGAAATAAACAGGAAAGTAGTTAGATTCGATAAAAGGACAAACTGACAAGAAGACGAATAAGTATTTTTACACAACATATCCGTCCAACATTACCATAATTGTTAAAAACTGCCTTATATGTGTTTCCGGACATATGTCTTGTCATATACACATACATGAGAAAGAAAATGCAACTGATGGTGAATTTAAATGGGCACGTTTCATTTCTTTAAATTATTTTATCTATGGAAATTAAAAGAAATTCATCTGCATCCTCATCCTTTGCAGCTGAGATGTGATTATCTTGAAGATAAAAAAAATGCTTGATTTTGCAGACTCAGACGATCCAAATGATCATACATGTGACATGCTTTACAATATTGAAACATTCATTTTTCGTATGAAGCAAAAGCAAAGCATCTTCGTTCTATTTTGTTGGCTTGGCTCTGTCGCCATCGTCTGCCATTTTAATAAAATTGCATTGCATCACTTTTCAAACCTCCACGTAGACATTTCATTAATATAATCCACATTTTGAAAATAAATACAAAGAAGAAAAAGGTAAACGACCAAATAAAATACAAACTAGGAGGCATTTTGATCTCCATTCATGCGGCAAAAATGACTCACGCTACAAACTTTAAAGAGTAACAGAGTGGGATAACCATGTACTCTATTAAGTAAATGTACGTACTCTAACAGCCTATTATGATTTGCATCTCCGAACTTTTGTATGTGTGAACTGTGAAGTGATGTGAAGTCAACGTAAAGACTTTTATGAAAAGAAAAATTGTGATACTTTTAATTTATTATAATGTAGATATTATGATGTTATGATCTAGTTGTGGATTCCATTGGTATTCCTATTTATAGGCTCACGTTTAGAAAGGCATATGGATAGGTGTACATTAAGTTTTTTTTATGTGTGCATGTTTTTTTACTGTTTACCCAATCGTATGACCTATAGTAAAAATTTTAAACGTCTGTCGCCTTAGTACATTTTGCTTAATCCAATAATTGTGATGCTATTGTGCTTGCAGCGTTGTGTTTTTATAAGGAAAAAACCACTGTCTATGCCAAAACTGTTCTTGTGAATGTTATGATTTTGATCATCATCGTCATTCCATATGCCATGAATTTGTGTAAAAGGTTTTCCTGCAGGAGCGTACTGCATGCATGATGGAGATGCAGATGTAACGAAGGTTTGCCACTATCAGTTATTTTATTTTTTGACTATAGAAGGAATTGTGCATGTGATAGTTTGTGTGCTTGATATATTATTATGGTGTGTACCGGATCCACATTTCACATGACGTCAGGTTGTTATGTGTGCGTTTTGTGTGCACTATTGTTGTACTCAAGATGTAAGGCGTATTTACAAGTAAAATTGCTTACAATAATAAAAACCACCCCTCGTAAACGAAACTGCAACGAAGCGAAACCAATTGAAATTACAAAGGGTCAGAGGTTAAAAATACATGTTGTTGTGATCTCTGTAAAGAGCTATTACAAGCTTTTATTATGTTGTCATGTTAAAATTTACAATCGCACCTGTCTGCAAGACGCTTTATGCCCGAAATTAAAAATACTTGTGGTAGCCGCTCGTAGACGTTAACATGCTTATTTTTATTATGCTTTTAATTTGTTCCACATCAATTGAAGTTGAAGCGGAGGGATAGGATGATGGAAAGTTTTCGCTTATATTTTTTTTTACATCGAAGCGTAAGTTTTGAGAGAAAAGTCGCACATAGTTATTAAAAATAGTACGGAATAGAGCTAAACTTTTATCGCAAGTCGGGTGTAATGGTTAGTCATTCTACCGTGTAGGAGGGAATTGACCCATGGGTTGAAAGTTAACGCATCTTCGCATAAAGTTTTTAAAAATTGATCAACAGAAATGGTCGTCGGGAGAGTGGAATGTAAGGACAGGCATGGCAGATAAAATCATGGAGTAGAGCTTTACTTAAAGCAATAAAGCAAAAATTGTCATCATCATCGATACAGTAAAATTTGTAAAATGAGAAACTAAAATGTTCTGATATTTCTGTGAATGAATGCTGAAATTGCTTCGACGAAATCTTAGTTCATATTTCAATTTCCTTTTTACCAAGAACTATTATTTTAAATGGTAAATATGGTAAGTATAATATATTGGCAATTAAGTGGGGCATACTCAAATCAAGTCAAGCCAACTCCTCGCATCATGGTATTTATTTACTTTGTTACATTTTTGCTGAGTGGGCTATCGCTAGTGCCATGCCATTTCCTTGATGATGATGATTCAGAGTTGTGTTTGTATTTGTTGTACCAATAAAATGAAAATAAGTATTACCAACACAACTAAAAATAACATTCAACATCACGACGACGAGCATTGAACTGATTCACCTCCTCTGTAAAAAAAAACATTCACACAAGCAGAGCCAGAAGCAGTTTAGTTCAGGTGTTGTCTTGTTTATTTCACCTTGCTAAAGATTTTTGTCTCGATACTCCTATTGTAGAATGTTGTTTTCGTTCAAAAAATCTTATACAGTTGATTTTCAACACGTATGCGTATGGTAATAAATACATGACAATAATTATTTCAATACACATATGACTCTCTGCTTTCCCTCTAAACACGTATCGTATAAAGCCAAGCCAACACAACCCGATTATAATTTAAGCATGATAACTTGTTTGCTGGAACGAGAACTCTCGAGCAAATAGACAGGCAACAACTTATTGAAGTTGCAACCCAACACAAAACTACACCTTTCACTTAAAGAACCAAGATATTTCGCCATTAAAACATTATTTAATAATTTAATTTATAAAATGTTGCAAACAGTTTCTTTATGCAAAAAAGGCAATCTAACCAGAAAGACATGTAGAAAGGTTAATACTTTAAAACTACCAGCGCAGCGGTTCTAACTAATGTAACATGAGTATTACCCAATGCAATTTTATTCTCATTCACTAAACTCATTTAGATAAGAAGCCATAGTTATCTGGGCATGCATTTATGTCAGTTCAATGACTGAAATGTGGGACTTCCAAATAGTTAAGCACATTTTGGCAGTGTACTTAATAAATGCACAGAGACATTAAACTAATTTTAATGAAACATAATACTAAATGTTTTAGTTGCACTGCACATATCTAAGAAAAAAGGCAACTTGTCCCACATTTTATATTTGCCCAAATTAAGCAATACATTAAAATTTTAAAGAATTTGCGATAAAATTCTTACATATTCTTCGTGTGAGTTCACTTGCTGTGTGCTTACTCATTTATCCTTTCCAAAACAATGCTGAATGCCCAAATTACGTTATCATTTCATTTAAAGTATACAGCGGATCTATTCTACTTATCGATAGGACACCAAAGTATTTTTGTTCAGATGCAATATCATGTCTAAGCTAACAGTACTAAAAGTTATTTGTCAATTAACGCCAAACATATACCGGAAGGTATAATAGTCTCCTTATTTACGATTATTATGAAATAATTAGTAGCTAGACTAGCGCATTGTGTATTTCATTTATAATATCTCCATCAGGTTTCGAGTACGGACATTTGTCTGGTGCTTTTAGTATAACTACTAACTACAGTTTTACTACCCGGTCCCGGTACCCATACTGCGCACACTTACAATCATTTCACTTTTGTATCTTCATTCGTTTACGTACAAACGAGTTGTTTTTCACTAGGGGAAAACGGTAAGTTGGGGATGTGTAGCTTGATCACTATCACTATCTTCCTTCCAGAGAGAATCAAATGGCTTTATAATAAACCACGCGGTAGTGGTTGGAAGTTGTTGGCTTTAAAGATATAATGTGAGTTGAGTTGGTGCACTTTTGCACGTTTCTAACTGCTCCTTGATGTACCATAATAGCTATCATGCATTCTCAGTAGTAAATGCTACTCGTTGTTGTACGTTTGTGAAATGGCTATAATAGAATAATATAGAAGCACGCAGCAGCAGTTGAGTGGAAAAAATAGACAGACGGTAATAATATGTAATAGTGGTAAAGGTTGGTAGTGGAGGATTTTAGAGCAAGCAAGGATTTTAGTTTTCAAGTAAAGTCAGTCTAGAATTTTGTGATGTGGCAGTAGCAAACACTGCGTGCACTTAATTTGCTGCTATTTTTTAAATGAGCATTTTATTAAAAGTATGAATTCAGTGTTTTTTTTTATCAACCCACTCAATATGTCAAAATGATTTGTCAAAATTTTGTAGTCAAATGTCAAGCATTCAAGAAAATTATAACGTGCTTGGAACGAAGCCATTGTCTAGTTAGCTAGAGGTCGATCTGTAATTTTAATTCTTTAGTTTAGATCATTTCCAAATATCTTCTATCCACAGCATAATGCATTAATGAATGAATGCCAACAAATTAATCACCGTAATGCTTTACATATTGTAATAAAAATGTTAATTACTTTAAATCACAACAAAAAGAATTTCTATACTTCATGTAATATAAATACTTCTAAATCTGATCTACGTGGCATCAAATAAGCGTCATATTATAAAAATAGCTTAAATGAACGTTGCTGTTTGGTAAACTTGGCAAAACGTATCCAAATATAAAGTATTTTACGTGCATACACTGTACTAAAAGTAACTCCGTAAATTGATAGTAAACCGGCAAGCAACATGGCTAAAAATGAAATACAAACCTCACATGCGTACTTCCACTACCCGTTCTTTACCATTTACTGTATCATGCTGTGCGAGGGAGCATAACTTACAGCTATTCTCTACTACATCCATGGGTATATTATTTTCTCTGAACAGGAAGACGTTCTCTTACGTACATACAACATAAAAACGAGTACAAAGTTTGTGACAGTTTTCGTACCTCTCTGCCACGAGCAGGATATAAAACTGCTCTAACGAACAGGATAAATATAAAATACATTTTATACGCATACTTTTTTGATCCTCTGCCTTGAACCCAAAAGTGTACTCTACTCTTTGTTAGTGTGTATGGGAAAAGTAACAATGTATATCAGCCCTCAGTTTCTTTTTTTTCAGATGGCATGGGAAAAGTTTCATTCGATATCACAAATGCTACTTACAAGGAACAATAGAAAGCATTACGTTTCGTCTGGGCTTAAAGAAAAATGACGTGGAAGTTGTAATGATTCATCGAATAGCATCATCATGTCTAGCAAAAGTAAATACAATTTTTCCAGACAAATTGTTCTACATGAGCATCAGTCTAATGAAATTTTAAGGTTATCCATGTTTCCTAGAATTTACTCCGCTGATAATGAGCTCTTTAAAACTTGTTCAAAAACAACTATTAAAAACTTTCTCAAAGCATAAGTGTCGTTTGTATTATGTGTCTAATCCACTCAGGCTAAAATGTCTCTTGTGGGGGAAAACAGCTACAGCATAACATCTTAAATCTCCCTCTGCAAAAAAATAAAATCTTTATGTTTCTATTTTATGTACTTTTCAACTAAAATCATTGTTTTCTAGTACCGAAATGTCTGATTGGATTTCCAGTTATTTCCATTTAAATTCCAAAAGCCATTACTCCACCAGCGTGCATCAAACATTCTAACGTATAAACTCGGCGTGTTTTAAAAACGAACCTACTTGGTTATTTGGTTCTGTTTCCTTTTCCGGAAACGACACATGATAAAAAAAATATTTTTTACAGGCTTGGATAAAAAGAGACCAAACTTATCACCGTACATTCCTGTGCAATGCATTGAACTATATACCTACCTGGTGACGGGAGTGTGAGTCTGTAAGGGAGAATAAGAGTGTGGAAATGTGTACTTTTTTGATATACTTCAGATATGGTCGTATGTACTTCCGTTTGTTTGTAGTAATCTTGTCCGTGGATCTCTATTTCCTCATCATTGCATCCAGTTTTATGTGTGTATTTTATGCATGTGTTGTTGAATGTAACAATACCATAATAATACAAGGAACAAGATAGTTAATATGATAATATTAAGCTTGCTGTGAACTACAATAGAAAAATAGAATACCAATAATATTTGTATTGCATAAAAATTCTTACTGCACACGTACATATGCTGTGCCACGTCACGCATGCTTGACTTATACATGAACTGCAATTAACTAATAATAATAAAATATATATCACGTAGTATGTATCCATTATACTTATATCACAGAAAGATCAATCGTAATTATTATTTTGATATTTAAAACGAAAGAAAAGAACGGCCCCATGTTTTTTATCTTAATGTCAAAGCTACAAACGTGCATGACAACACAATGTATTTCTTTTTATATTAGTAGAATTGGAAACTATATAGGTGCACATGGAGAAATAAATTGCACGTGGATGTCCATCTAGTTTTGCAACTGACATAGAAAAAGCGTCATGATATGCAATACAAGCAAAGGTAAAAGCGGCATTTCCTGCATGTGTAATAACTAATTTGCATTGAAGGGGAAAGACAACGCGGGAATTCTATTATTCTGATTATAAATTGCTAAATTTTGGAACGGGATTTTCAATTTGAGTGGCTTCCTGTCACTCATGCAAATTAAGAAGATGCTTATCTTGGCTTTATTCCATTTGGAATTAGTCGTTACAGTTAAAGACCCACCTTCATGTATCGCCTATAATATAAATTATAAATGTTCGTGTATCTTGCATAGGAACAAGTTGCTCTAAAAACATACCTAATTGTTGGTAACAACGTTGAACTAATTGATATACTACCCTGTCATATATCTTACCATTTAGCAGAAAATGTTCTGAAAACGTGGGAAATTACACACAACTAAGATTTCGCTATCGATATTCAATATTCATAATATTATCCTTTTTTTGTTTTTGTTGTCAATTTGACATGGGGCCGGGTTACAAGGTTTCGGAAGAATTGTTATGTTGAATATTTGTTGTGTTGTTAAAGTAATAAACAATATCAAATGTAGTATCACTTTATCATATCAATTTGCGTAATATAAGATACAATCCAGTTATTATTTTAATAAATGTATAGCTTGTATCAGAAATCGACCTTCTTCGTCATGAATTGATATCGATGAGTATTTTGTTTGTACAAACATGCAAAGTTATGATAATCTCGGCTTATCTTGTGTCAAAATAATTGTACCATGCTCGTTTTGAAAGAGGCTCTGAAAGAAAACTGAGTGACTGTAGTTATGTATCCAAATAATCGCACATGGGTTTACTCTCACAGGCCGTGAAAGTGCTTTCTAACAACTTGTAAAAAAATATTATGAGCATAAAAATTATAACAAAATTTCATTCACAGTCAGCTTACTTTTAAACTTTGTTAGCAAAAAAGATTTTAGTACGACGACGGTGACAATCAAAGAATTATGTACAATGTCTGTATGTGTGGCATCAGTGAACGGCGACAAAAACGCCACTTTTTATACAATCATTCGTTCAGATGGTGGCGTCATTTTTTAACGTTATGGCTACACAAACAGTGCATCAATGCATGCTCTTTGGTTTTTGTTGCCTTGCGTTGCGACTGCGACCACCATGTATACATGCAATGGCGACGGCATACTATACTGCAATGCTAGAACTGTTGCGTTTTGCGTTTCTTGCGTGCCATGCAGCTGCTAACATAGTCAAGCCAAACCAGCGTATTAAGCGTTGCTGTTGCTAGTAGCGTTTTTTTTGCTTGGTCGCTTGCTAGAAGGATAACGAAAGGAGAAGCAGTTGAGGGAAAAGTGGATAGTAGACAAGCCAATAGTGCAAAGGAATGAAGAGAGAGAGATTTTGCCGTGGGAGTAGCACATAGCACATGGTGTAAGCATGGCGCCCTTCAAATACAAGCAACAAAGTCATAATACAATCTCCGAGCAACGTCCTCTCTCTTTCCTGACATGACGCTCTCGTATAAAAAAATACAATTGTTATATAAAAAATGAATCACTATCTCACATACATTGTTTCTACTTTTATGCTTTACCTCTCATAAGTTATAACTATAATAGCATTGCCCTCTCTCAAGCACAGATCATTACACTGCGTTTTCTGCTCATTGTTGTGTAATAGCCAGTTCTGTAATTTTCAACAATGTATGCTTTGCTTTATTTCGATTCCACCACCACGCATATAGCTTTATAGATGATCACACAAAGTCTCCAATAAACAATGACAATCTTTTCGGATTATTACCATGCCATCATATCATGCCATGATGATATAAGGTCATATATTCCCTTTTATAATATACATGTCTGCGTATTCAAAAATCGTAGCATCATCGTCTTTTGATTATTGTACTGGTATAGGGATCATCAGCATCTCATCCTCACCACCACCATGCTGAAATATTATACTTAATAATGAATTCGCTTGAGTTTTGGTGGTGGTGGGGAATATACAAGAGAATATTAAAGAGTTACGCCGCGACGACAACAAAGTATTTGGTCGTTTATATATTTGCATTTGTCTTCCATTGTTGTCCGTACACTGATGGCGTAAACAAAATATGCGCGTCAACGAGGGAACGAAATAGAGGAAAAGGAACGAGAGCAACAATGAAGACAGGTTTTTTCCTTCTTGTGATGATCGCGACTAGTATTCGACTGGCATCACCATCATCTTGATTCTCTTCCATATATAAATTTCAGCAACACTGCCGCTATAACCATCAGTGCCACCACAGTAACGATGGGAAATTGTCGGAGTCGGAACACCTCGGCCTCACTATATAGCCATGGGACACACGGAGGAGATGAACATGTGCTGCTGTTACTATGCATAAACATGATTATTCTCCTGGTTATATCATAATAGAAAAAAGTGATGATGAAATGGTTTGTGTACTTGAGAAACTAATATTGCGGCGGTGGTGGGGACTATTTAATTCAAAAAGAGTGAATGCTTAGTATGGTTGTAGGGAATAAGAGACAGTCCCTAGTCCCTGGCATCCTGTTTGTAGCATTATCATCACCATTAGCGGATTCTCCATAATAATAAGAGAAATGTCTCTATTGCGTGTATTTTACATATACAACTCAATCGTGTTTATGTATAGTATACATGTATGAAAGTTGTATAAATAAAATGTCTGATTTTTGGTTTGTCAATCAAATGAGTATAGAGGGAAAGAATGGTTCTCTAATTTAATATGAGAAGAGAGGCAAGTCATGAGAGCTGTAATTAATTGCATTATTGTGGTGTGGTGCGACAGCGGAATCAAGGTATTCATCAAAGCTTCCCCGAGATGTCATGTGTGTCTGTTCATAATATAGTGTCTATAAAATAAACACTTTAGTTGAATGCTACCAAGTAATGTATATATCCACGTGGACACCGGATACTAGAAGAATTGTCGAGTGCTGTAGAGCAACCATCCAAAAATTGAAGCAGTTTTCAGAGAGCTTAAAGCATTGCATAGTATATAAGCACATGTTATTACTAGTGCTACCATGTTAAGCCTTTGTATTTATAGAAAGTTGCTTTTTTGGTTAAAATGCGGTGTATAATATGTGAAACTATAGAAGAAGGCTAAACTTTTCCTTCAGTCAATTCAAGTGTAGCTAGTGCCCTTTTTGGTTATTACGTTGAATATGTTGTGTGTACTGGAGGGGAAAAGATTTCATTTTTCCATGTAGCTGTAGGCCCGGCTCTCTTTTCTAGCTCCGGTAACGCTCGTACTCGTGGTTCCCCATTTTATCGACCTTTCTCCAAGAAGAGAGTGTACCAGACGTTTTTACAGCATGTAGCAAACAGAGTAGGCCAGGCCGTGCAAGTGGCCAAAACATACTTTCCAATGAATGCATGGATTGCGTTTGACGTGACACGTATTCGGGAGAAACAGTGTTGCTCTCTTCATTTTTTTTCGTGGTAAAATAAGAGGAAAGTCCTTCTTCGTCTATTTATATGGGATACACGCGTACATATTATGATATTATGCCAAACTGTATTTATTTCTTGGGAAAAAAAGTTACGGTGAATTGAGTCAGTAGCAAATTTGCTTTCTTTTGTCCTCATTGCAATATTTCAGAACAAACAGCGTGAGTACTATAGCTGGAAAGATAGGGATTAAGCTCAATACACATGTTTCAATAGTTCACAAGTGCAACTTGTGCTATCTTCTTGTATATAGCTTCTGTTCCCGATTAGAAAAATGTATATAAAATGACGTGGGCATATTGCTGTCCAGAACGTATAAAAAAGATGTAATAATGAGAAAAGAGGACATCATCATCATCATCAACTTTCCAATCTTCCATGTGGCATCAGCTCATCAACTGTACTGATTGATTTTTGTTGTCTTTTACCAGAGAAAGTTATTGTTAAAATTGCCTTAAGAAAATTTTCTATAATAGACTTGCTTTGTGTTTGTATTTCTAAAATACTAATTTTGGGATCTTGGGAGTTATTTACGAAGTACACAAAAAATACATTCTGCATTATTCAGATTTGTAAAAATGAATCTTCCCCTCGTGAAATTTTATAATGCTGCTTTCATTCTACCAAAGTATTAATAATTGTTGTTATCCCTTGAACATTTTTTAGAATGCTGGCTTTGTGTTTCTATACTGACTGGTTCCTTAAAAATGTCATTGTTGTCATTATTTATGAAAACTTGGTTTATGGATGAAAGGTGGATTTTATTAGGGTACACTCAAGAACATGTTGAAGGCGACGGGTGTTCTGTTAAACCTAAAGGGTCGATCTAAGCTTTCCGTGTATTTTTCTACATAAATTCAAGCAATCTACATAAGCATAAATGCACCTATGCATATATAGTAGACTTGCTTGTTAGTTTACTTTATGCCCTTTTAGTAATCTTCCTTTGTTTTGCGGTTCATGGGTGTCCAACTAGGAATAAAATGTTGTTATGCAGCTATAATAAGTAGAAGCCATTTCGTAGTAATAAAAGCACTAATAAAAATCAGGATTAACTCACAGCGGTGGTGGCAATGGTAAGCCAGACCAAGATTTACAATCTTTTCATTTACAAGGAAGTCCAATTACTGTACAAAACAACGGATCCTAAACTGCCAGTGCAAGGCTACATGTGTGTCTCCTTCCAATTAGTTTTCTTTTTATTATATATCATTATACATATAATCAACATGTAAGCCTGAACACGAGTAAAATATTCCATTGATTGAATCATTACGCTCAAACATTTTCATTACAGTGAAAGGTTTATGTAAAAATTAAAATTTCTTTTGACAGGCTAACGATTTCTCTAGAACTTGTCAATAGGGTCCTCATGTGGCTTTGCCCATGTTATCTCTTTATGACCGCAAAAATAAATTAGGACAACAGCATCCTCTAGTTCGGTTAAAATATTCTAATGAATACCTTTGTCTAAATCATCATTTTCAATTGCTTTTGCAATTAATTCTCTCCACACAGCTTTAAAGGTTTCTCATGAATTCTCCAGCCTATATTTTTTTATAATTTAAAGTTAAATTGCTCAAAGCCTGTAAAATTGTACTAACGACTATGAAAGCTCCACGTTGTTTTTGAAGAATTAGCAAGGTTTGAATATAAGGAACAGGGAAAGCTGTAATAGCTTGATTGCAGAGTGTGTGGTTGTTTAGTCATGTACCATGTCAATGATAGCCCGTCATGGTCATAGTTCCTCAAGCTTCTTGGCCAATACACAGTGCAGTGCTCTGTCGGAGATATAATATTCTGTAGATAAAAATTACATTGTACTATAAAATTAAAACAAACTGGTTCTAAAAGCGTTTAATGTCCGTTTTCATCGTGCTTTGATACCATGTTAGACTATGTATATTGCTAAAGTAATATCAATATCCATGTAATTTGATGCTGACGTTTTGATGTGAGAAAAACTATGTCTACTCTCTCTGTAGTCCGTAACTTTTAGTCCGTGTATTATAATTTAGCAAATTGAACTGGTGGTGTCTATGTCTGTGGTTCATGTTTGGGGTGTACGTGTGTAAATTCTGACTTATGACATTACTGCAAACGTACTGTAACTATAGCGATTAACAGTTTGATGACTCCAGCAGCTTTTAGAACTGTAACTGGTTATTTGACTTACACGAATGACGATGATGAGATTTGTTGTTTTAGCTTGTTTTTCAGCTAACCCGTTCTATAGTATGCATAGTCAGCTAATATTAGAGAAGGATAAATGATGAATCGGTTGTTAAGGACTACGGATGCGGGTCCAGATGTCAGTTGTTTGCACTGTTTCTTTCTTGTGCCACATCATCGAACATCACTTGTGCTTGTAGCAGCTGGACATGTTTCCCAATTAACTACAATAATTGTGATCTGATCTACTTGGTGGATACATTGTTTGAGGGTTTTTATTAATAATAATGTAGTATAACATGGCTGATTCCACATTTTTTGAATTTTTAACTTGAAGCCCAGTGTGTTTACCTTATGACGTGACATCTTCAGTTTTATTAGCAGATCAACATCAAGTAGTTATTTGTATAAAGGACTAATGTCATAAAACAATCAATCAGAAAGTTCCTCGAAAAAGTCGAAATATTTGTTGCTTCACTTCCATATTTTAAAAAGATACGCGACGTATCCATTTCCATCAATAAATTCATATTTATGATCTTTTCTTACGTTTTCATTCTTTAAAGTTGCAATTGATATAAGTAATGTAATAGTGTCAGGTATGAAAGTAGGATAAGTAGAAAAGATGCCTACACAATTTCGAAATAATCAATTTTATCACGCCAAAGGTTCAGAATACTGTTGTTAGGCTGGGAATACTTGGGAAACAATGTTAATAATAGGAATACATTATAACTGATAGTGTTATCTGCCAAGATATTCATGAAAAATACAAATTTTTGCATGTATAAAGCATTCTAAGAAAATTAATTGTTTAAAAACTAAATCTATCCAGAATCACCTCTCCATTAACTACAATATTGTGAGCAAATATATCATACCGTACAATTTTTACAGCCTTCATGCATTGTTGAGAGAGACATGGTAGTAAAAATTGAAGAAAAGTTTATAATTTTAAGCAGATTATCTTTCCGAAGTAGTCAACAAAGTTCTGCCCTCATCCTGTCATGTGCCTCTTTTTTTTATCCAACTAGCAAGTACATAAAAACAATTTTACTTGGGATACTGGCTATAAATCTTTTTTTCTCTGAAGATGTTTCTTCATCATATACTTTGTATAAAATTTATGTACCACGCCGTATTGAGATGGACTATTTACTACAAAACCATGTGTGTGAAGCAAGCTTGCTATTTATCAAGATTATCATCAGCAACACCATGGTTATGGGTATGGATGAAGGCGTACAGAAGCAGGAGCAGCACGACTAGCACAAGTTTACCAAACTTTGTTCACTTGAGTTAATGACCTTTGCAAATTCTTCCATTGCCGTTCAACTCCATCGTATTCGCCTTGCTTGCTTGACTTTTGCAAAAAAAAATATTTGATTCAGCCTCACTCTCGCCCACAAAGTTTGGTCTTTTTGTAAATTTGATAGTGATGATGTGATCGTCGTGGTCGTATTCTATCCTTTTCCTTTTGTTGGTCGGTTAATGTACCTAAATACAAAATATGTAATTTTATAGTTTAACACCAATATTTTCAATAATATACTTATTTTACTATGAAGACGGAATGCTTATAAGGCTAGTTGATCCTACAGAATGAAACAAAGTTAAGGTATTTAATCTTGATGGGGTGATGAATCGATGAACAGTTTAAAAAAAATAAACACGCCCGATGTGAAAATTAACACTTAACTGTTCACAGCTTACATTTGGTATATAGCTTGTTTTAAAACCGAGGTTTTAAGATACGTAGGTCTAATAAATAGATATAAACAATTATATTTTACCTGAAGCAGTAAAAAGGGATCCCATATTGTATCATAGAAACATTACTGTTTTGCAGCTTGAAACCAGTTGTGAGTATAGTTGTCGTGCGAAAGAGAAATGTGTTAAATGCACGCTATCGCGAATGTTTCAGGTAGAAAAAGTGCGATATTATGGTTTTTAAGTTTATTACCGTACAATACAAGACGAGTAAGTAAATATATCAACATAAAATGCTCCAAGTTAACTTACCACATGGTAATTTTCAAGTCAGGGCACCAGGAAAGCTTCCCTTTGAAATCAGGCAACCAACAAAAAAATATTTTTTCATTTAGGTTGAATCTGGAAAAGTTCAAGCAGCCCAACTTACGCAAAGTCTATCAACTTATGTTTAGTACCTTTTAATATATATTTTAAACACACGCAAGAGTTTAATGATCATGTATACATAATAAGTACATAACCATGATATCATAGCATTTTATTTATACATCTTTACAAATAATCTTCTACTTTATTCTCCACATCATCATGCGACTTTACCTCAGGTAATGTATGTTTTTTTGCAAAAAAATAAACTAGTATAAATGTATATTATTTTAAAGTACTAGCACTTAGCATACCTTACTCCGAATCAGTATAAAATATATTATGGTAGATATAAAAAGAAACACGCTTCTTAACCAGTGTGTATTTTCACAAGAGGAGCAAGCGAAATACTACGACGCAATGCAATCCAAGAAAACCCCATTACAACTCCCCGAAGAAAGTTCGTTGAATCTTGGTGTATATTTTGCTGACTTTTTACTTTCTAGCTTTAGTGAGGTAAGCAGTTGAGTTGAAGTTGAAAATACCAATGTTGTTGGCTAGATGGAACTCGTGCGTGTGATACTGCACATGGTGATGAGAATTAAAGTTTTTTTATATTGCAACAAAGTAAAACGTCCAGATATTCCTTTGTCACTACCGGCTCTGGTTGGTCGTTCATAGTACAATACAAGCTTAATGCGAAGATGGACAAAGTAGACGATACATAATGGTTTTGGTAAATTTGAACTTACTATCTAGATTTTTATTCTTAAAAGTAGCAGATGTATTAAAAATGTTCTTAAAATATTAATTAAATAGTTAAGTTTTAAATTCATTTGGTGATTGGTTATCTATCTTCTTTCTGTTAGCAATCACTTAATTATCCGCTGCTGATAGTTGATACACTGGAAAGTCTAAAAGTCAACCTGGTCATTCATATACTTGTTTTTTAAACAGTGAATAAATAATTTTGCATGGATACATGCCGCATAGTTTGTGTATACTTTTCAAGTTGTCAACAACATTTAAGATAAACACTACTTGGCCTATTCTGAATAGTCATATGAATGATCTTGAAACTTGGCATTGCAACAGTATGTACAGCTTTATATAGTGAGGCGAAGCAATCTTGCTTATTATAGGCTTTACATACATAAATCTGTCGGTAGGAACAGTGAACTTTGTAGATTTTTTTGGAGTTCAAGGGCAGTTTTAAAAAACAAGGTGACAAGAAAACGCAATTTGCTTCACACATATAACAACATGTATAATGGGTAAATTGCTTGACATGGTAATCAACTACCCCAATGTTACTTCTCATAACCTTTTTTACATTTGATTTGTAGTCTGTGTGTGAAACATTTTTTTGTAAGTATGCATTGCTATCTGCATAAAACTACTTCAAGTTATGCATCACAATAACGATTTTTAACCCTTTTCATTAATTAAAATTAGAAAACAGCCGCATTATTAATTAAATTCCTTTAAAGTCCCAATCTGAGGTTTTTATAACACAGGTTAAACACTGAGTATTTTTCCTTTTTATTATAATATCATTAATTGCAATATAGATGCATATGAAATATAATCTGACATTATTCCCAATTGCATTGATATCAATACATTATTTGAATTATTGCAATACTCACGTGTAGCGTCATCCATCATGTAATTACTTTTTCTGGAGCAGATGTAGTAGCGTTACACAATTCGTTTTTATATATTAAATTGATTGACGTTCTATATTCATCAAGCTTAATTCCAGTGGGAAATGGACAGACAAGCAATTTTTGAAGATAGCAAATAAATGTAGTTCACTTACAATTAGATGTACTTACGTAAGTACGTACATATTACATGGAAGAAATTAATTCAGCAAAGCATTAAAAATTATCTTGAATCTTTTGCAAAAGTTCTATAGCAAAATAGAATGACATTATTGCTATTTGAGCCTTGGACTTTCATCTAACCAAAGTAGGATGCACACTAAAAACCTATATGTAATGTGACGGCTAATTTTTTGGGTCAAGAAACTCAACACATTCAACAAATCTCCAATAATTGCTACAGATTTTTTATGATGATCGTGTTTCATCAGTTTCTCGTTTTTATTCCCATAGCTACTAAACGTACAACGAACAGCTTTGAAGTATGGTGTTGTTGGCTGGCACCCCTTACCACTAGGTTCTAACCACTTTCTGTTCCAGTGCTTTTGGTGAGCACATGGCGCACTCATGTACACACACTCCTGTATTTATCCTCAAATTTCATGAATGTCTTGTTGCTGTTGCTGAAGATATTACAGTCGAGTGTAGCAAAATAAGGCATTTAGCATATTCACGCTTGTGTAAGTAAACTATTGTCAGTTCGATAAAGCCACAACGAAACCAAGTATGCAGTCCTGTTTTTTATTCAATTTTGAATTCTTAATAAAATGAATTTCAACCCTTTGTTGGATTCCTTTAATGAAAAAACTATGTAGGCTCACCTGTTTAATATTTTTTAGAGTCAACGCAAAACGATTTAGCATCAAGTGTGTTTTCTTCGAGGTTTAACTACTAAACCAAGAATTCATAACTACGAATGTCCAGCCAGATGTCGTTCATTTAGACAAAAAAGCTATGACTAGATGAATGATCATGTTTAGAAATACCCTTTAAGCAGAATATAGTATTCTAAGCATACTGATTAATTTTCCGTTGGTAGCAATGGGTCATCAACTAGTGTACCTAAATGAAAGTTTTATTTCCAGCCTTCCAGCTATACCAGCTGGATGATAGCCTTTCTGACCAAGTAACAACCCTCAGTGCTTGTTGGGCAGCTGTTGAACTTTGATATCGGTTATTTATTAGTAAACCGACCAATAAGGTTCTATATCTCAATACTCTGATATTTCTGTAGTTATGTATCAAATAATGTACACTATATAAAAAAGTGTATTTAAGTATGTTCCAATCGGTTCTTGTCCCTCTTCTTAAGTATATGTTAAAGTAAAAATATGATAAAAACTTTTGGATTCTTTATTCTTTGCTACTCATTAGACTATGTTTATTAAAATCTTCACAAAATGATAATGATCAATGACAGCTTTTGTTACTAATTGGGGCATAACATATAATTCATTCATGGATAAAATTCCAGTATCGTTTCTGCTCTGGCATCATTTTACATCATGTCTTCATCGAACCAACGCAAATGTCGTTGCGACACGACGACATGCTACTGTTTAGGGTAAGATTGAAATCAGAGGAATTCCACATTACGTGGCTCCTAGTTGCCAGTTTTCCCCATCACGTTGATTCAAATAGGCATAAATAAAAAATACTGTGACGATGATGTTGATGAAAATCGATATCAGTGATTTAGGGATAATTCAACGTCAAATCTCAATCTCAAATAATATCTATGTTCAATTAAAATATTCCGTGTAGTCAAAAAATTGCGTAGATATCCTATTAAAATACCAGTATCTCTGTAGCGAGTAGTGTATCATGTACTCTTGTATAACTATAATTACACTTAAATTTCAACCAAATGTCCAAGACAAGCAATGATGTTAACATTTTTTTGCATGTGCATATATTCTGAATATGCAAAAACAGAATCATTTAATATTCAACTACAGAGCTGAATTCTGGAGTTAATGACCCTGTTTCCTGTCCTGTGCTTTTACGGAACCAAGTCGATGATAATATGATGATGCTGGTGGTGTGATGCTGTCGCATAATTTTTAATGAGCACACACCAGCCAATACGTTATAGAAACAAGTCTGTTATAGCTATAAAATGGACACGTGACAGCTCTTGTAAAAAAATATGAATGCAGTTAGGCAGTTGATACACGCATACACTTTGATGAGCGAAATTTCATTTCAAAATTCATAAGAACATCGAAGAAAATTGCAATGAAAGTTAACATTTAGATCCCGGCTTTGGCCTCCCGGTTTTGTGTTCGAGCGTAACATATTTGACATTAAGGGTATGCCTCCTACCACCCACTTCACAGAAAATAACAAACAAAAACGTTACTTTACTACTGTGTATTGTGTATACCCTGCCGATCGGTGTGCAGTGCAGTTAAGTGT